>NDXB01014494.1:213024-267747 GCA_002631895.1 Agapornis roseicollis
CCCCCCGGGAGGAGTCCGTGTCCGTGTGTATCCACACAAAGCCAGCCCCGAGCAGCTCCAGCCTCACCCCAAGCGGACAGACCCCCGCAGAACCCCCTCCCCCGCCAACCGCCGTCGCTACTTGCGAGGGCTCAGGCGTACCGGACAAGCGCGAGGCCGCTTCGCGAACCACCCCCCCGCGCGGCGGCCCCCGCCTTACACGCGCACACAACGGCCTTCTTGAGGAAGGAGCCAGGCAGGGAGCGCGGCGGGGCCGGTTTTCCCCCGCTCCTGCTCTTTTTTTTTCCTTCCCCCCCTTTTTTCCCCCCCTTCTTTCCCCTCTCCTTCCCTCCCCCCTCCTTCATCACGAAAGTTTCTCCAGCCCCGCCCGCCAGGGTGATTCAGTCGCGGTGTCAATCACCCTGCCCTTCTCCCCCCTCCTCCCCTTTCCTCCCGTCGCCGGCTCCTCCTCCCGGGGGTAAGTCCGAAACTTTATAAGTTGAGCTTTTTGCCGATCCCGCTGGAAGCGGCGGCGGGCTGGGAGCGGCGGCGGGGGGAGGCAGGCTGCGCGCCGGGCGCCCGAGGCTCTGCCTTACCCACGCCGCGACTCCTCGTGTCCGTGTGCCGCGGCCGCACCCGCGTCCCCCCCTCGCTCTCCGAAGATGTCCACAGCCCTGGTCTCGCCCACCATCTTCGACCTGAGCGAAGTTTTATGCAAGGTAAGCGCGCAGTCGGGAGCGTCTTAGGCGCCTTTCAGGTTCGAGTTTGGGTGTTCCTCCCCATCCCCCGCCCCTTTGGTTAGCCGGTACTAAGCTCGGCGTAGAACGGGGACCGAGGAACCGGGTGCGGATCCCCTGTTGCTGCTGCCCGCGCTTCCCCCTTCGGTCCCGCCGGCGAAAGGGAGGGTGGGGGGCACCGCCCCGCGTTCCTGGCCGCAACCCGCAGGGCCGGGTCGTTCCCTTGCCCCTAGGGCCGTCGCGCTGCAACACGCCCGGGCGGGCGGGCTTGCTCCCCACGAGGTTCTGCCGCCCCTGTCCGGCCACGCCGCAAGGGGAGCTGGGCGGCGGGGGCTGGGCGGGAGCCGCGGCCGCACTGCGGGGGGGAGGTGAGGTGGGGGGGATGTTGTTGGGGCGGGCGCCAGCGCTGCGCGCTGCCCTTCCCGCTCGCCTCCGTCCCCTGGGAGGCTCTCCCAGAAAAGAGCTCCGGCTTCGGAGTGTTCTTGCATGCAGCCAGCGGCTCCCCCGCGTCTGGCGCTTGGCTCGCTTCCTTACTTAGATCTGCCAGGGCTTCGCGGGGGGACGGGATGGGGCTGCCCGTGGCTCTCGGGGGCAGCGGCGAGCGGGCTGGAGCAGATGTTGATGAGGAGGACTGCCCTGCTTGCCCCGCCGCCCGGCGGCCAGAGCCGGGGGCCAGCGGGGCGCCGTTCCGTGCCGTTGGAAACTCTCGGGGCTGCGTGGGGACGCCCGAGGAGGCGGTGACAGTGACCGGCTCTTGATTTCTCCCCGCAGAGCAACAAGATGTTGAATTACAGTCCCTCGAGTGTCAGCGGGTGCCTGCTGGACAGGAAGGCGGTGGGCACCCCGGCCGGCGGGGGCTTCCCTAGGAGGCACTCTGTCACCCTGCCCAACTCCAAGTTCCACCAGAACCAGCTCCTTACCAGCCTGAAAGGGGAGCCGGCTCCCATGCTGGGACCCCGGGAAAGCCGCTTCCGGGACCGCTCCTTCTCCGAGGGCGGCGAGCGCCTGCTGCAGCAGAAGCAGCCAGGGGGACAGGTCAACTCCAGCCGCTACAAGACGGAGCTGTGCCGCCCCTTCGAGGAGAACGGTGCCTGCAAGTACGGCGACAAGTGCCAGTTCGCCCACGGCATCCATGAGCTGCGGAGCCTCACTCGCCACCCGAAGTACAAGACCGAGCTCTGCCGCACTTTCCACACCATCGGTTTCTGCCCCTACGGGCCGCGCTGCCACTTCATTCACAACGCGGAGGAGCGCCGCGCTGTGGCGGGGAGCCGGGAACCCGCCGTCACCGACAGACCCCGCCTGCAGCACAGCTTCAGCTTCGCCGGCTTCCCCAGCACTGCTGCCAGCGGGCTGCTGGACAGCCCCACTTCTATCACCCCGCCACCCATGCTGAGCGCCGACGACCTGCTGGGCTCCCCCACCCTGCCTGACTGCGCCAGCAACCCCTTCACTTTCTCCAGCCAGGAGCTGGTCAGTCTCTTTGTCCCCAGCATGGGGGTGCAGGTGCCCAGCGGGAACTCCCCCACCACCTTCTTGTTCAGGCCCATGTCCGAGTCCCCCAACATGTTTGACTCGCCGCCCAGTCCTCAGGACTCCCTCTCTGACCAGGAGGGCTATCTGAGCAGCTCCAGCAGCAGCCACAGCGGCTCAGATTCCCCTATCCTGGACACCTCAAGACGTCTTCCTATCTTCAGCAGACTCTCCATCTCTGACGACTAATCTGGGGTTTCCTCTTGCTCCCCCCCCACCCCCACCTCTATTACAATGTTAAGCTGAATTCCTCCCACCCCATCCCCAGTAGTCTGAGCTGGATGTTAACATGTCTGCCTGCCTGCTGTAGACCCACTGGCTTAAACCTTAAGTGCCAAATTACGATGAAAAGCAATAACGTTTACAAAATTAGTGCCTTTTAACACTTTCACTGTGACTATTACCTCTCCAGCTGCAGAGGGCACCAGCAGCTCTGTGCACTTCCAGATGTGCAGGAAATGTCCGGATCCAGCTCCCTCCACTGGCCATGTACTGCATAATCCTCTCCCAGTCCCTTCCTGACTGGCCAGTTTCCGCTAGGCTGCAGGCATGTGGGCAAGTGTTAACATCCAGTCTTCTTTCTCACCTCCCCTTAAAGACTAGTCTTGCCTGGATCTGCTCAGGTCTGCGGGAAGAAAAAGCTGAAAACGGACAAAGATTGTAACAAGAGTGGGACTTTGATTGGGAGGAAGAAAACAAAACAACAGCAAAAAAGAAAACAAAAAGCAGATGGACTTACGAGAGACTTGATCTTGGTGCTAAAAAGTTCCCCGTGTATTCATGTGACATCTTAAAACAAATACAGAAATAGAGGGGGTGGGGCCAACAGAAGTCATTCCACACACACAAAAGTTCGTGTAAACAAAGTTTCAGTAGACATAGCTTTAATGGTTTTGCTCTAGAGTACTTTAGACCTATCTTAGAGCACTCACGCCAAGCTTTCTATTTTTTTTTTCTGGGTTTTTAATTTTGTATAACTTCAGAAATTGGAGAGCAGATTTTGCTTGTCACTGCACAACAATATAAAAAAGCTTATTTAACTTATCAAAACGTATTTATTGCCGAAACCTATGCTTTTTTTGTTAATTTTGTTCATATTTATCGGGATGATGAATCCATAGAATATATTCTTTTATGTTTAAATTATGATCTTCCATATTAATCTTAAGATTGTGAAGTGTCTTTTTCCTTTTTTTCCCCACAGTTTAATATATTATACTACAATGACATTTTTTGTAACTTTACACTTTTTTGGTTATTTTATTTTAAAAAATGAAAAATTAATTTAAAAATGCAAAAAACTGTGTTTGGATTATTTATTTTAGAATTTCCCCCCTCTTTTGTTTTTGTGTTGGACTGCAAATTGAGTTAATGTGCTTCTTTGCCTTTCTTCTCCTCCTCTTCTTCTCCCCTGGGTCTTAACTACCTAGGGCTTTAGAATGTACATACCTGAGCTCTGTTGTGAGACAGTGTGGAAGGAAGACCTTTGTCTTCCTCTTTCTGTATAGATTCTTCAAGGAAAAAAGCCTTGAGCTCAAAGTGCCTATCTGAAGACATTCCAAATACAGTTTGTCTTTGCGTTTCTGTATTCCAAGTTTGGAGTTTTCCTTGCCAAGGTGAACGGGACTGGCACAAAGAGAATGAATGTAATTCAAACTACCCCCCCCTTACTGTTCACTACATTGCTTTTTCTTCCTCTTTGTGTGAGTTTATTTAAAAGAGAATCTCTTTTGTAATGACTGTTTGCAGTTTAAATCAATAAACCCCAAGTTTTTTTCAAGAAACTGACAGTGGAGCTGGTTTTCCTTGCACAGATTGAGGGGTTGGTTTATAGACAGCCACTCAAATGCAGATAGTTCCCTCCTCTTGACCTAGAAGTGCCTACCCTGTGCTCAGGCATCCCTCCATCATTCCTCATGGATTCAATGGGTCAGCCATACAAACCTGTGGATACAGAGATCAATGGCAGCAGATAACCAGTGTGACCTATCTCAGTGGCCTCTCACCCTCTGTCTCTCAGGGAGTCCTCCCATCTTGAGTCCTTCAGTCTGTTCTCTAAATTTTCTGATTAATGTATCTTAAACCTTAGATTGGCTTTTGTTCCTCTTGTGGCTTATGTTCCCTACGCAGCTCCTTCCTTCTCATGGGAAGCCTATATGTATTTTGATCAAGGCTAAAGTGGGATGTTGAACTGGCATGGATTTCCCAAGCCTCAGGCCTGGCTTGTTACTGGTACTATTCCCTTTTGGTACAGAGTGGTGGTTCGGTGATTAGTGTGGGAGAAGAACATGGACCTCCAGAGAAGTCTTCACCCTGGTATCACACTGAAGCCTGCATACCCCTTTAAGTATCAGTTGGCAAACCCAGAAACTTCTGAACCCACTGATTTTATTAAGGGATGCTTCTTTGTCAGTACTGGTCATGGTGTAAATCTTGTGTTTCCACCTTTGAGCTCCCTGGAACAAGCTTGGCACTCCATCTGAAACTACCAGCTCTCTCCCAAATCTGGGGTGGAATATTGTTGCTGAACTACCAATCTTTCATCTGTCTTGACATGCCTCACTGTTCAGAAGAAATGTTTCCTAACTCATGTTGGAAAAGGTCCTGACAAACAAAAGCTGTAGGATACCTCAAGCCTTACACCAGCGTACCTTTCCTGGTGTTGGCTTTGTGTAACACGCTTGCTTGTGTGGTCTGGCAATAAAGGTGAGCTAGGTGAAGGAAAGATGGTGGAAGAGGAGTGTGGCTGGTAGCAGCTGGTTCCCATGAATAGTGCGGAAGCTGTGTGTGGAGTTTGCCTGGGCAATGCTGATGTAACTAGCATGCACTGCAGTGTGTGCTGATGCCTGAGAGAGGAGCCTCGGGCACAGCCCCAGTGCTGCTCAACAGGCCTCCAGAAACCTGCTGACAGCAGCCTTGCCCCTAGGTGTAAAGGTGATGGGGCCCACAAGAGAGATGGGCTCCTTCCTGGAAGACCTCCCATGCCCAGGTGTAGCATTGCACCCAGGCCTGCCTCCTTGCTAACTGCTGGAAGCCATGCCATCAACCCCTGAATAACAAGGTGTATCTGATCTGGAGAGGATCCCATGTTTATCTCAAGGCATGCACATGGGGCTTGAAACTGCTCACCTCTCTGGACTTTCTGTGTGGCTCTTCAAGCAAATAGTCCTCCCAGTTAATAATTGACGAACACAATAGCTGTATTGGTTGCATGGTGCTATTGGTATGACAAACTACTGGGAAGCTGCGCTAAAAGTAGGTCTTCTTTCCTAGTAGTTCTGTACTTCCCTTGTCATAGTGCACTGGTTCTGGGAAGCCAGTACTATTTTTCTCCTGTGAATTTATTCATGATAAATGCTCTATCACTCAGTATTTTGCTTTTTGAAACTAACCTTGAGCTAAGTCACACAGGGCATAGAGAAGAGCAGAGCAGGCAGCATCAGAAATTTACTTTCTGTAACAGTTTGTGAGAGAGAGTAAGGCAAGAGCCTCCAGCAATGCAGGGATTTCCCTGATGGTGATACATTAGGATTCATCCTGACTTGGGTGTATGGCAGCAGCTAGTCTGGAGGGACTTCCCCCCCCTTGGGTCTACCATGAGTAAGTTGTCCATGCTGTTTCTTGTAAGGTTAGCATCTGTGTCCTCTAGCAGTTTGCCTTGGTTGGTAATAGCCTACCCAAGGCTCAGAAAGGTAAATAGCCTTTCCTGGCGTGATGGTTTTGAGACATTCCTTTGATTTGAGGGCTCCTCCATGCTCTGGCTCATTGACTCTCACAGGACAGTGTCACAGGACTCTCAAGAGTGGCCAGGAAGAAAGAGCTGGCTTGTGTGCTGGCACAGTTGCTCTTCTGCTGTGCCTGGTGTGCCTGGGCAGAGAGAAGTACCCTCAAGAACAAGACACCTATCATCCCATGTGAGGTGGCATTGCAGAGTATGCCTCGGTGCACTTACAGCTCTTACTGTGGGGCAGGGGGACACCTATGGTGACTCTTACTGTTCCTCACACACTTCTGTTAGTCATGGGTATTTGTAGTGTGGACTTCTTGTAAGAAGACTGGGTCCATGTCTCTGGGCTGCAAGTACTAGATGTCACTTATTTTTTGGCTTCTAGGTCAGATGATTGGTGCTATCCACATCCAACATGCCTAGCTGTCTCTGGAAATTACAGCCAGTGTGTATGGCTGGCTGCGCCAGTTGCCTCTTGGTAAGGAGTAACAGGATGACTTTGATTTGCAGAGCTCCAGGTGGCTCAGATCCCACTCTAGTAGCTGCCTTCCTCTTTCCTAATTCCGACAATAGCTGTAAGTGTCCCTGGGACTGTATTGGCTACTCCCTTGCTAAGGGCTAAATGTGGCTTTTGTACCGAAGCACCTTCAGTTCTGCAATCAGGGGCTGTAGAAACATAGGCTGCCTCATTTCCTGAACTTCTCTGTAGTTGAGGGCTGCAAAGTCAAATAGGGCTTCTTTGTTGTTGTTGTTGCTGTTGTTGTTTTCAGAGGCAGTTGGGAACTTTACTACCTAGTTTTGGCTAACCTTTGTTTAGTATCACTTGAGTTTAGGCATGGTGTGCCAGATTGCAAGTAACAAAAAATGTAATTTAAAAAGAAGCCTGAAATGCTGCAAGTTCCTGACAGAATGTGCCTCATCAGCATAGCCATGAAGTCTGGATGCAGAGCAGGAAAGAACTTGGAGAACTGGACAACAGTAGATGAATGCCTGGAGGGGAGCATACAAGGGAGGTTTTGGGGAGGCACAGGGAGGGCAGTCGTCTGCAAGTGGGACTTGGAGCTGCTGTTGCAAATCGTGTGGGAAGACCAGGCTCTTGCACGGCAGAGGGGAGGTGGCAGTGGGGCAGGAAATGACGGGTCACCATTAAAGATTGGAAAGAAAGCAAGAGATAGAGATCTAGTTCACACAGCATGAGGATAGCAGAGGTGAGAGAGAATCCATGCTGGTTCAAATCTAAAGACTTCTAAACGGCGTTTGGATGCATGAAGGCTAATGAACTGGGTCTCCAGCAAGGCTCAGGAGCATCAGCATGGAGGGGAAGGTCTGGGTAATGTAGCCTGCTGGATGACTATGCACAAGGATATGAATGAGTATGAAGATGCAGTAATACTCATGGGCAGCATGCCCTTTACACTTGCTAATTGCTGCAATTTGTGTGGCCTGTATTAGGGAAAGCGAGCATGTGCTTGAGTCTGGAGAAGGAGGCTTTGGGAGAAGGTGCAGCGGTCACTGTGTGTGAGCAAAGAGGCTTCTGGCTCCAGTGCCGGATGCGTTGCATGGGCTGGAGGCTGCAGACATGCCCAGGAGTGGCAATGACACAAAAGCACAGCCCCAGTATCTTTCATGGGAGGGAGTGAGGGCTTGTGCTTGAAGGAGACTCCTCATGCCCTAGGAAGCAATAGACAAACATGAAGATACATGGTCTTGTGCCCAGCAGTGGGGCTAGGAAGGCAGTTTTGCTGTGGGGAGGTGGTGTAGTGAGTGACCAGCTGCTCTGGTGACAGACTAAAGTGTGGGGAGTGGAGTGAAAAGAGGCAAAAAAAAGAGGAGAGTGAAGAAGGGTGTCTTCATTACCAGGGCTGCACAGAAGAGGGGTCAGGAGGAGCCCATAGCAGAAGCAGTTCGAGGGGTATGAACCAGCCATAAACAAGAAAACAGTAAAACTAGTGTTGGGATGGAGTTCGGCTGGGAGGAAGGGGTAAAACCTGTCACAGGGTATCTTTGGGGCTGGGAATGCTGGGAGGGATGGCGAGACTAACTCAGCAGGGATGCTGCAAGTGTGCTGGGAACTCACAGAACAGCCCTCGAGCTCTAGGCTGAGTTAAGCCCAAAATGTTAGAAGATGATGTAAAATGTCCTTTGTTTGGAGACATTCTCGTCCGTTAAGCAATGCCTGTGCCTCACAAAGCCAGTGCTTATTCCCTAGAATACTTCCAGCAAAAAGAGAAAAAAACAAGTTTCTCTAAGACACCCTAAACCAATACCTGCTGTGACTAAGCCCTGTGGGCAGCTCCACAGCTGATTTATATCCTCCTCCTCCTCCAAACCGAAGGGGTTAGAGTGGAAACAGACGCTGCGTTAAACATAGCCGAGGGCAGCGAGCAAGACAGCCCTGCACTGAGGCGGGGAGGAAGCGGGGCTGCGGGGCGGCTGCTGCCAGGCGTGACGCCGGTTCGGGTTTCCTCGTAGGCAGAACAGAGCTCCTTTTGGCTGGTGCAGCTTTATGGGCTCGCCTGGGTTTATTACACTGCAAATGTTTTGAATTCCACATCTTAATTTCCAGAGAGGCTTTGCTTCACTTTTGCTACTTTTTTTTATTTCACTACCACTGCCTTAACCTCTTCTTTTTGACCGGGTTTTGGTCAAAGCGGCCATTTTCTGAGCAAACAGAGGACCGGAGTTCTTCCTGCCTGGGCTCCAGCTGCAAATTAATCTCTTTTCATAGCTTCGTTTTATGTACGCCCACTATCCCCACACATTAACTTAGTCAACACATGGAAGTGAAATTTTTCCATGCAGGATCCTGCGGGCTGTAAGGCTGTGCAGAGCACGTGACTGCCAGCTCCAGTTTTCTTGCACCTCTGGGTGGAGGGAAGTTTCCTCATTTCCCCCCACCCCCGACATGTGAGCGGTTTTCTGTGCGATGTGAGAAGTTTTAACAACTGGAGTTGGTGTAAACATTTCAGGGTTCAGCATTTCTGTGTGTGTTTAAAGTCTACCGCACCAGCTGGGCAGAGGCAAAGCCATAGGTATAGTATGTCTGCAGTACCTCTGGTCCTAGCAGACCACTGGTCAGCACAAGTGCTGATGGGAGGTTTGTCAGTGGAGTCATTCTGTCTATGTGGGGTTTATCTCCCTCCCAGAGAGGACAGAAAGTGCAAGAGATGCTGATGCTGACAAAGATGGCTGGAGTCTGCTTGGCCTGTGTAGTGATGCACTTTGTACTTCCTTATGATGCCTTTCACACATGGTCCTGGGAGAACTTAACAGGTATTTTGGGCACTTGGCAAATGTAATTGTACCTATTCCTTAGGTTTTAGAACCCTGTTAGATACATGACTGTTAAGTGAAGGGGATTGTCTGGCAGTGGCACAGTATCACAGAAAGAGCTGCAAAAATAATTTAGGACTCCTGATACTTTTTCTCCTGTCTTAGTCTCCAGGCAACAGCAAATATTTCTCCTGAATACTCTGGATGAGCAGATGCCAACATTGATTCACAGGAAAAGGATGTAGCCACGCAAGCCATAGAAATGTTGTTTGGGATGGTAGCCACAGCCCCTAAGGAGACATTAAGCAATATGGAACAAACGCCAATGAAGTTATTTCTTGAAGCTCTTGCTTTGTTTGCTATACAGAGATTTCTTGAGCAGTCTTGTGTGGGAGCCATCGTGATTACCTTGATTACAGCTACATGAAGGGAATATACTGTGTTTCTGAGCTCTGGAGATGCTGCAAGGGCTTTTGGACACTAGCATAGTCTGGGTTTACTAAGAAGTTACAGTCACAAGAAATGAGGAAAGGTTTTGTTGAAGGCCAGCATCAGAGTGTAAAAGGTGCACTTTTGTGTGGAAAGAGGACAGGGCTGAAAGTATACAAAGAGGCTCCTTGTTTATTTTCTCTCAGCCTCAGATCTTCTGTGCTGTGTTTACAAATAGCCCCATTTTCCACATGATTAGACTTACAAGCTTATCATAGGATTGAAAAGCTGACAACGAACTTAATTCACCCCTTCTTGATGGTGCCCAGCTGAAAGAGCTAGGGAAGCTGCAGAAAATCATTTTCCTCTAAGTTTAGGTAATGTGGCTTTGGATTCACAGACTGAATCTGCTGACCAAGACATTTTCCTTCTCCTGGCACCCTTCTGACCAGAATAACAATCTCAGCCTGGATGAAAACAGAACTGGAGATGTTTTCCAAACATCTGGCAGTTTGTTTGAAAAGCGAGCAAGAGCTGAGGGCAGGCAGCTGGGGGGAGGCCAGCGGTGTCATGCTGGAGGCTGGAGACAGCGGCCCATGGGGTTATCAGTGTATCATCCAGGTTGGCAGGGACTTGTGAGTCATCCAGACCTTCACTCTTAACTGTGGCAGGGCTGATCTCATTATCCACAAACCACCTCTCATGCACATTGCTGTATAGCGATAGCCTGGAACAAACTTCTCCGGCACCGATGTGTACATGGCATTCCCTTGTCAGGAAGTTTCAATGCTCAGGCTATTTTAACCTCTCAATATGTAGCCTAATACTTAACCTGAATGTCTCCTGTGGAGGTGTGTGGCCATTAACTTCGCATCCCATCCCCTTCAGTCCCTGCAGAATGGCATGTGTGGTTTCACCTTTCAGCTTTCCTGCCAGTTATGCCCTTTCCCAGTCTATTCCCAGAGGATTTGCTTTTCCAAACCTTTCTACTTCTCTCTTCCTATGCCTGCTCAAAAATAAGATGTCCTAAACCCATGCTGAACTTTAATTTTCTGTCTGGTTCTGCTCTCACTATTGCTGTCCTGACTCTGGCTCTTGTGGAGGCATATTCAACCTTCCTGGCCTAATCTGTGATGAGGACAGGAAAAAAGCACTATATCAAATTATATTGTTTCTGTTAGGGATACAATGGAATACAGAGTCTGACCTCTTGTCACAGCATTGTGCTGCCAAACAGGGCCCTGCCCTGTTACTCAGGGGTGTCCTGAATCCCTTCACACAGACCAGCAGTGATGGGTGTCTGGTTCTTGGGACTTTATCCCCATTGGGTCGTGTGTATGAATATGTATGTGTGCATAATATCTAGCTCTGGTATTAGCCCTGTGCTTCATGGCACCTAGGACCCTTGGGAGCCCACCAGTGTGCTCTGAGGATGCTGTGCTTCTGCTCTATGGTTTTCCTTCTTGAAGGAGGGACACTCATCTCTGTCCCTGGGGAACATAAGCTTTGAAACATGAGTTGATTTGTTTCTACTTACCATTATCTTGGTTTACATAAATTACAGTGCTTAACAGTGGTCATAAAATTATCCAGCCTTAAAAAAAAATCAGCTGTTGAAACTGGCTCTCTGACCTCCCTGATCAGCTCATTTCCAATGGGCAAACATGCAGTGGGAAAAGAAACAGTCCCTTCTTGTTTGTCACAAATGTTCATCTCTCTTTTGTATCAGCAGCCAGCTTCCCTGGTTTCCTGGTGTTGGTCGGTATAGAAAAGTACATCAAGACTTTCACTGTATGCTGCTTCACCATTCTGAATAACTCTGACAAGTTAGTTAACAAAATCATCCAGCGTCCCCCATGAGCAGCCAACACATGTCTAATATTTGACAGTCAGGTTTTGCCCTGAAAAGGGGTTTTCTTGACAATTGGATATTTGTGATATTGGGTCACCTCTGGGTGCACTGCAAGTGAAATATTTTCTCCAACATGTCTCATCTGGAAGCTGAAAGGCAGCCTGCCTGGTTTCATTAATTGCTCTTGACCTGTGATAGGATTTAAGCATCGAATCTGTCCTCTGTCTGACAAAAAAAAAAAGCAATAAAATCTTATTTTAGTTGCTAATCGGAGAAACTATTAATCTAAATACGCATAAGGAGTAGATGAGCGGAACAGCCAGCAGTATCAGACACTTTTCCATCAATGGTACCTGCACTCTATTTTTGTGAGCAAGTTGGACGGGACGGCACAGATACTTGGGTCCTTCTTACTCCTGACTCCAGAAGGGAGGGTTAGCCTGTAACACTGTTGCCTATCATGTCTTTATGTCTACTTTATTGTCCATAAAAAAACTTTGCTCTTTGGGTTATGCTATTTCCTTCCTCTAACAATCTTTATAAGAGGCCTTATCAAAATTGGTGTAAAAAGATGGCTGACCCACAGCATGTTTATTGGGTCATCTTTATCTGCTCTTCCCCTGTTTTTTTCCTTACTCAGTGTGTGACTCTGTCATGACAATTAGCAGTCAGAACCTCTGATAAGATCATAGTCCTGTGTCCCACAAGCAATTCAGCCCTGAGCACCCCAGAAAAGTCAGCAGACAGGCACACGAGGTGTAGGTGGGCAAAGTTGGAGGGCACAGTACGACAGTTTTGGCTCTGTTCAGATACCAGGTCCACTCAGTCCTTTCTCTGAGTACTGCGGGAAACAGGGAGCTTAAGATGGGCTTCAAAAGGTGAGATAGGCAGTAAGCAACCTGTCTGGAGTGGGTTTGAGCTCTGGATTGCACAGTGCCTGTTGTGTGGGGCTGGCCCTTGGCCATTGGCTTCATGGGGTAGAGGAAAGGCTCTTTGCGCCTGCAGTGCTCATCACTGACTGGCTGAGGAGAGCAGCCTGCCATGGCCACCCTGCCATCGAGGGGGCTCTGGAAGTGTAGGTGGCAGGGGCAGTTGGGGCAGAGTGAATGACACTGCTCCCCCAGACAAGCCTAAGCAGCGTGTGGCACGAGCAGGCTGGTGGCAAATGGCAATCAGGTGCTCATTTTGCTTCCTAGTTCTGCTTCTTCCTCCTGCCTGCCGCCCTGCTTTCCACCCACTGTGCTTAGCACCTGCTTCCTGAGCCGAGGGCTATAACATCCCATTCACTGTCTGGGGGCATCTCTGCCTGCACCTTCCTCCAGGAAGACAGGGGCAGCAGGATGTATGCTGTCTCTTCCAGTGGCTAGACCAAAGGATTTAAATTTCCCAAATGTGTAGACAAGCCACTTGGCTCCTGGCCCTGTAGGTTACCAGCTCTACTGAGAGGCAGAAACCAACAGGACCATGTCACAAGACAAGCTGGAAGCCCACCAAGTTCCTGCAGCAGGCTGAAATGAGTTTTGCTGCAGCAGGGTGTCCTCCTCTGGTTTTGCCTCACTTGTCCTTTGCAGGGCTAGGACCTCCTGTCCTTCATGTCCTGAAAAGCTTGTAATGAGCTACTCTCTAAAAGCCCTGAAGAAGTTCAAAGGGTGTGCTGAGTTCATCTCCTCTGGGGGATGAAAAATACCCAACACCCATGCATTGCTGTAAATACCGACCTACCCAACCTTGTCTCACTGCTAAGGCCACAATACCTCTCACACACAGCACAGATCATGCCTTTGCCAGATCAGGTTTTTGCTGCTACAGTAACACACAGGCACTAAACTTCCCTGCTGGGTTCTAGAGGGTTTATTTAGGTAGTGAAATGGGCTCACTCTTCACTAAAAGCTGGTGGGCCGTGTGGTTCAAGATGATAATTTGTATAATTAGGGTTTTTTAAAAGTACATTGTGCACCTTTTTCTGGTACATAGAGACTGTCTGTGAGAAGACCAGATGATGGAAGCATGGATTACTTCAATTTTTACATGTCTATTCTGTGTGGTCACATTGGTAGGATTAGGACTGCCATGACTCTCCCATGGCTGACAGCAAGGGGTGACTGGGAATCCAGCTTATTCCTCTACTCCATCTAAGTGAAATACAAAAAGTAAACAAGGAACAGGAATGCAAAAAAGTAAAATCCAGACCAACTCCAGCTAAAGGCAATGTACAAATTCCTTTTGAGTGCTCTTTGACACACAGAACTGGTCCTGAGCTGTTATCATTTGGTCTCTAGTAAACCAGATCATAATATTCAATATCAAGTAAACTAGGAAAAGAGGAAGAAACCGCAATTCAGGACTGAGCATTTCAACAGCGTGGAAACAAGTTCTGGCAGGGGCTGGAGCCTTCAACTCCAGCCAAAGGCCCCTACCTTGAAGGCTGTGCTGGATTTCAGGTGCTTCCCCAGTGCAATGGGGGAGTACTAGATGAGGGACCAGGAAAAACCCTGGTCCAGAAACTGGCTATGCTTTGTCCAGCTCTTAACAGCTGTTTTGGGTCCTGCTTTTACTCACTTTGTAAAAAGTTAAATTGAAAAGAAAGGTGAGGTGAGAGTGAAATTGAAATCAGGAAAAGAAACAAAAAGTCCCAAACGTTTTTGATAGAGGAACTGGATTTTTGAACCCTGGCACTTTGGGCCTTTCAGGTTGCCCTCAATCTGTTGCATGCTGAGCATAGAGGACAGCATGGTAGAAATACCTGTGAAGCAGCAAGAGCCTTATCAAGGCACTGTACCAGGAAATGCACCACTCTCTTGGCTACTTCATGCACGATACTATGGTTAAACCCAACAGCATGCCTCATCATAACATGTGCCTTATCGACCTCACTATCTGATGACAACAGCAGCCCTCAGGAGACCACACTGACATCATCCAAAACCTCAGTAGTTGAGAGCAAAGGCTGAAGTGTGTAGCTAGGCTACAAGCTGTGCTTGGCTCTGTTGATCTGTTTGTACTGAACTTGCAGGCACTTTGCTAGAGGAAGAAGAACATAAAAATCAAGTTCAAACAGCTGTTTCAGAGTGTTTCTCACAGGCTACCATGCTATTTAGCAAACGAATGCAGCAAGCAGAGGAGGTTTATGTCCTAGGCAAGTGCAAAAGGGCTGCTCTACAGTTTTCTGTAGCTTTGAGGGGGTGAAAAAAAGCCCAAACCAAAACACTGCCTGAAGGAGAGAAACTGCCACTGGTGATTTGGTGCAGGGTCCCGTTCACAGCTGACCCTGATGTAGTTGTGATTTTTGGATTCATCCCATATCAGAAATGGGACAGCTGTTGATCCCGCTGATCTTTGAATCTCCAGTTCCTAAGCTTTGCAGTAACTGGTTCACAGTCACATTGCCAGTCTCCTTGTTTGGTTTCTGCTGGCTCACGGTGGCAAAGCATGCTGGCTCTGGCCTCCTGGCCTCATTTTGCCCATTTGAGGGGAATTTCTGCAATTACAAGAACAAGAAAGAGAAAATAGAGTAGGCTTTTCTTGTGTAATATTCACCAGACTGCTCTGATTTAATTTGCTCTCTGTCCTGGGTTCTTCAAAACACCTTCTTTCATTTACGTCAGCAGATTTACCACACCCCACTTATTTCAGACCTGGATAGCACCATGGAAAAAGTTTACCAGTCTTTCAGAAATGCCACTTTATGTCTTGGATGAAAGACAACCACATGGAGCCATATTCATTCAGGAACTGCCTTTTTGTTTGTACTGCACCCAGCACAAATGAGCCTACTCGTGCTTGGAGTTTGCTGTACTACAAAACTGTTCTTAAAAAAAACCTGCTTTTAGTGTTTGGATTTTTTTTCTAATTGCAATGCAAGCTTTCAGAGGTAAATGAAGCCGGATTTAAATGCTGAATGCATGCATAGCAACAAGAGGAAGGCCATCCAGCACATGGATGCTAAGTGTCCTTTTACAGCCCCCATTCAGACCACAGTACCCCCCTCCCGAGGGCGATGCATGGCATGGTGGGCCACACTGCCCTGCTGTGACCCCAGGCAAGGGGATAGCACCTTCCCAGCCTTCCCCACTTCCTGCTGTGCTGTGGCGCATTGTGAGATGTCTGCCAGTGTGGCATGGATTTGGGGAAGTGGAAAAGGTGGGATGTAAAGGGGTGGCAGGATTCTGGAGCTACCACAAAGGCCAAGTTCTCTGCTGATGACACATCCCCTCTCCCAGCATGGGAAAGTGAGGTGGCACAGTGACTCTGGCCACCAGGACCTGCAATGTACCTCCAGGTCCTCTCTGTATGTATCTGCCTAAGTGAATCCCCTGAGAGAATAGCTGAGGAAACTGGTTCAAGCTGATGTGTTCAGTGGATGCTGGTTTGATATCCTGTCTCTGTGCCCAGATGGGACAAGCTCCTCAGGAGGCAGGACTGGTGCTGGTCTGAAGAGCTGCCACTGCCTGGGAGCCTTATGGGAGCTGGCTTACCAAAGAAGTCTCTACCTTCCAGGACAGTACTTGCATCCTCACCATGCTCCCATAAACGGATGGTTTCTTACCCTCCCATCATGCCTGCCTATCTCCAGCAGTAGTGGGGACAGGATGACTAACCGGCCGAACTATGAGTGTGAGCTGCTTTAACAGTGTGTAAAGGTTTTGTTGTTGTCACAGTATGCAGTGTGCTGAGGATACGTGCGTGTGCATGGGAATTACCTGCCATATGACTGCTTTTTTGTCCTCCTGAATAAAAGCTGAAAAGATATATCCGAGCTCTCCCAAAAAGCAAAGCTGGAACTTCAAGGAAGAGATGCTGAATATTTGGCCCTTTAAACTCCTACAAACCTTTGCTGCTGCCAGAAGATTGAAAACTACCCAACAAAAGAAAAAAAACCAATCTTTTTTACTGACTCAGTGAAGGCTTGGCTCAAGGGAAGGGCCTCTTGGAAAAGAGGTCTGGTGGAAATAAGGCTTGCCCCTTCAGATAGAGCATTAGATAAATCCAGCTCTGTTGCAGGACTGTGGGAAGCCTCCTGGAACAAGTGTAGAGAGCCTGAAGTGGTTTTTTGAGGCATGCTGTTATTGTCTGTTTTGTTGAACATATTTCTTGGTCTGTAGGAACTTTAAGGAGCTCAGAGAATACAGTGTGGCAGAGGGGGGATTACAGAAAGTCTTCATTAGTAGATAGGAATGATTTGAAATGTCTGCTCCTACAATGCTTTTCTAAATACTCCTTTGAAGCACATTTGTTTTTCTCTGCCTGCAGTATACATCCCTGACCCCTACCTGGCCCTGCTATGTTATTCAGTTAGCGGTTTGGTTGATTTATTATTGCTAAAAATATTACAAAATACAGCTCTTAAATAAACAACACAGTAGAAGGTGGTTGAGATAGGGGTTTGGTAAGAAATAAAGAGGGAGTTTTTCAGGTTTAGAGTTTCTGGTCCTGCTTTCCTGAAAAGGAAGGGCCTTTGAATGGCTCTTGTGAAATATGCTGATGTTCTTGAGTACCCACATCACCACCTCCCCATGACAATTGCCACCAATCGACCACTTGCTGGCTGTCTCCGCAGCAGCCCAGGAATGGATGAGTCATGGAAACTGAACTCCCCTTCACCCTGGCCAAGAAGCTGCATTGACAACAGAGAAGGAAAGTCAGCCCTGTTTTTTTTCACGCTGTGAAGCATTGATCAAACAAAGCTCTTCTGCTCCCATGTACGTCAAAGCAGCGTTTTTCGTGAGTGTTACCTGAATAATGTTGTACTAAGGAAACAACCTCAAGTAGTGCTGGGCACATTATTTTGTGTAGCTAATTGATCCTGTACTACTTCAGGCCAGCAAAACTGTATCATATTTGCAAATAGCTTTAGCAGAAGATGCTCAAAACCACTGCCATGATTAAACACAGCAGTGTGTAAATGCTGGTTTTCCTTTTAGAATGATTTTTTGAATTCTAGTTTGGTTACATTTTAATCATTTCTAAAGAAAACAACTCACCTGGGGAGAAATTAGCACCGGGTAGTTTCCTGAATGGATAATTACTGGATCGGTGGGGAGGTGGGGGTGGGAAGCAGGTTCCATTCATTGAGGAAACTCAATTCTTTTTATTTGAGATCTGCCTGGAACATTAATCAGTTATTCACGCAGCTCTGCTCCTGCAGCTCAGATACAAAACAGGATATGCGGCTCCCAAATAGGGAGGTATTCAGAATTTCCCTTGAGGTGTTCTCAAGTGAAAGAAAAGAAGGACCAAAAAACTCCCAAAACCTGTTAGAAAGTGTGAGTTTAAAAAGTTTAAAGGATTTTTTCTCAACACCAGTTGCATACTGGGAGGGAGAAGTGCGAGTCCCGCACTAACGCTGGCCCTTTCCCTTGAAAGGAGCTTTCCTGCTGTTGTTAGCTCTGCCCACGGGAGACAGCACATGCGGCCGCAGTGCAGCCCTCCTGGCACAGGCAGCATGGTAGCTGTGTGGGATCCACAATGGTGAGTCACAGCTGTCTACAGCACCTGCTTCCTTCCCACCCTCCGTGTCTTTTCCCTGCCCATGCCATCCATGCGCAACAGGGATCTTCCCTCTGAGATGCTCCCCAGGATGTTTTCTGCAAAACATCCCTGTTGCTCAGAGTTGCAGTGGGTGGACGTGGCTCCCGCTGGGTGTAATGCTTCAGTGCTGGAATTTGTTTCAGCTTTTGTGCTGTGACAGGACCTGGCGGTACCAGGATCTGAAGTGCTGAGTTGTTGGGCTGCTGCCTGTGACTCAGCACTAATTTGAGGTTTTTGGCTCCCATACCTGTGATGTGCGGTTGCGTTGATATACTGAAATTAAACAAAGGGGCACAGAAATGAGAGATGCAATAGGAATTGTACCTTGCATCTGGCAGCAAAGTGATAATTATTGGAAGCCCTCTGCACAGATACCTCCACCTCATCTTGGTCTGGTCCCACTTTTAGAATGTGATGGCCTTTGCCAGTTTTCCCTTGTGGAAAACACATTCCTGACCTGTATGCTGGGGATCATTTTAGCTGCAGGTACTGGGAAAAGTGTCACCGTAGGAGTGCCATGCCTACACCTGTGTAATGGGAGGGACTGGTGACACCTCGCTCATCACCCTACTTCTCCCTGCACTTGGGTTCTGGGAGCTGTGCCACTCCATGCCCTGGAGCACAAGAAGTGCCTTTGCAAGCCCATCTTTCCTGGCAGAGGTGTTGCAGATGGCTGGAAGCCACAGGGGTGGTGGCAGCCCCCTGGGACACCCCAAGAATAGAGGTAGGAAGGGAGAGGAGCATGCTGCGCTAGGCCCGGCACCTGGTCACCCATCAGCAGGCAGGAGGGCAGCTGGATTAGCTGGCTGTGTCTGTCAGGACACTGCTCCTTGCATCAGTGCCAGGTGATGCTGGCAGCAGGTGCAGGACACCCGCCTGCAGCAGCACGTCACCTCCCCACAGCCTGCCTTCGCCATCCTGCCCCCAGCGCCAGCCGGGCGGTCGGGAACACGGTGTCCTGGGTGTTCTCAACCACACTTCCTCTCGCACTGCTGGTTTTGTTCGGGTGCTGCAGCGCGGGCTGTGGCTGCCAGGTGGGGAGGTGTTGCGGCACTTCTGGGGACACCGTGTCTTTTGGCTGGGTGAGAAGGCCTCAGCATCATGCACCCTCTGCCTTTCAGTTCCATTTCAAGCCAATGCTATTTGGGAGGAAAGTGGGGCTTCTGCCCTGGGCAGAGCCAAGGATGTACTGGATTAGACCAAAAGGCCATCTAACCTGGGAATCCTTATCTGCCAGCAGCCAAACATGGGTGCTTCCCAAGAATGCTTTAAGCCTCCCTGGAGCTGTGCAATGTTATCCCATGGAGAGTGCTGGGAAAGCAGTGACTTAACCTGGGAGAGTGCAAGGAACAGTGATGCAAAGGTCTATCAAATGATGTTCTGGGAACCTTTCTGGTGGAAAGGGTTGTGTTATGCCATGGTTTTGCAATGCTGCCATTTGACAGGGCGTTATCCACAATTCCCAACCTGGCAGTTTCAGACTGCTGCAACACTCCTTCCTGAGGTCACATCTTAAACCCTCTTGGAGATGGCAGCTACTGCAGAAGCACAACTATGCATTTGTTTAAGGGGTTGTCTCCTTGGGAGCCCATCTCCATGTTGCCCATGACTCCCCAGGATGTATTCTGATGGCTTACGAGTTCCTGGGTACAGTTGCGAGTGTTGGTTGTTTCCTATAAAAATCTGAATGACCCACAGTTGGCTTTAAGGAGCATCTGACTCTCCCTCTCTATACTGTCCCAGCAACTTGCAGCAGGAGCTTCTGTGCTGGAGCCCCCTTGCTAGAAAAATGAAGGTTACTGTAGGGGCACTAGGACATGATGGGATGCTGGAAACCCTTGCCTCTGCCAGGACTGGCTGGAATTTGCTGGTTTTCCAGGGTTACTCCTGAAGCCAAATTTATGAGAGACTGAAGTTTTATGGGAGAAATGTGTCTGCTCCCCAGGGCTGGAGAAGCACTGAAAGGGATTCCTGACAGTGCCACCTGACTGGTGTTTTACTGAACCCAAAATTTTCTTATTGCAGAAATTGAATGGATTTGATAATTGCATTTTGGGTTATCCAGAGCATTGGGTGGGTTTTTCTTTACTCAAGAAAAAGTAAATAAATACAGTTCCTTTGCAGCAGTGCCTAGCTAAGATGAGCCAAGTGAAGTTCCTGTGAATGGTGCTGTGAGCTGGTGGTTACTGTAAGGGCGATGGGGCTAAAGCCAGACTTTGTTCTACACAATGGTGGGGACCAGTCCAAAATATCGATCAAATAATACCCAGCTCCTTAAAGCACTTTGGAAGCGTGTTGTGGTTTTTAATGGGTCTGCAGCTCCCTGTTTGAGTCAACCTCATAGATAAACTTTAGAAACTGAAGGAGTATCTTTGAGTGCTAAAAGAAAGTATTTTAGTACAAAATGGTACTCAAGTTCAAATGGGATCAAATTCTTGTTTTGTTATAGGAATCATTAAAATTATGTAAGAAAAAACCACCCAAAACACAAAGAAAATAACCCTGTGACAGTAGTTTAAAAAATCCCAGAAGTAACAGAAAATGCCCTATTGTATGTTATGAAAAAAAGCTCAGTTTTATTTCCAGATATCCAGATAAGACTTTATGAACACAGCTATTAACTCATGGGTAGATCTGTAACCTCTGCTGACAGTAACCACATTAACTGCACTTAAAGTAAACTGCAGAGCACCAGACCAGAGATGATGCACCACTTATTACACCCTATCTACGCTTTATTTCAAGTGCAAGTGGTACTTGGCTAGTGGGTTGACCTTGGCGGCTGGACAGCAGAGGTGCAAATCTGCTTGCTGCACTGTTTTGCATTCAGCAGTTTGGAAGGCATTGAAGCTGATTAGAGCTGTCTGGCCTGCATGTGTGTAAGATGCCTGTTTGATGAGAGTACACATCTTGTTAAGATAGGCTAAAACTGAAAGCGTGTGGGGAAAATGAGAGGGCTCCTGGCAGTGTTTCTGTGGCTGTTTGAATCAGCAGCTTGTGATGTTTAACGTAAACAAATTGCAAAATGATCTTGACAAACATCATTGCTTTAAGGATTGCACAGGATACCTCAGGTAGGATGAAATGCTCAGTAGCATCTGATGTTGCACCGCATTTCTAGACTGACCTAGGTGGCTGGGACAAAACATTGGCGCAAGTAGCCTGCACAGAGCAAGAGGCAGCACAGCCCTCATCCAGACCCACAGCATCCCCTATAGCGCTGATCTTTGCCTGGCCTTGTCTCCACACCAGGAGAGGTCTGCTTTGTCTGCAGTACCCTGCTCTACTTGAGGCTGAGGCCACAGAACAGTGGTACCAGTGATGGGAACCTTCCCGGCCCCAGGGTATTCCAGTCCTGCCTCAGGCCCATTCAGAAACTGTTAATCATCCTGGACAACTTACTGGTTTTCTGATCTTAAACAGGGCTTGAACTCAGCTTTCTAGAGGTGAAAGCACAATGTCTTACTGTAACTCATTTTACCAGCCAATGCTACCCCGAACCTAACAATATTTTAATCACAAAATCCAACCTCAAAACCCACAGCATTTTCAGTTACTGTATTTCATCACCACACAGCTGAAAACAACTTATTTTTTCAACCACCCTTGTTTTTCTAAAGTGAATCACAAACCATGGAACTTAACAGACGGAAAAGATGCAGAGATGAATTCTCTCTCACTAACCCTGGTGTATATAAGGAATAATGTAATTACTGTGAAAAGCATTTCTCTACAGTCACACTGGTACAACAGTTACTGAAGTCAGCTTCCCCTTTGTTAAGCCAGAAAGTCCCTTTTATATAAGTCAAAAAGCACCATTGTCTACAAAATGGTGGTGGTGGTGCCTATCAGCTAGTCCTTTTTTTAATTAGCTCATGGAATGGAGCTCTTACGTTTTCCACAGGAGGCAGTTTGACACTGTCATCGATTTTACCATTATGCTTTATGTCCTAGTAAGTAGTCTGCTGCTCACTTTGTGGCCATTCGTGACTGTTCCCCCTTGAATCACACCAGGGAATAATTACCAATAAGGTAACTATGGCTATCAGTGGGTTTGCCCACCAGAAAACTGTTAAACCATCAAGAGTGCTCTGTGCAGCACCCATGAAGGGTGATCAGCTCTTCCTGGGAAGGCTGGTCTATATTAGTCATTCAGGTTAATTGGAGAGGAAACCGGGACATTTGAATTTAAACTCCCACAGAAAGGCTACAGGATGGCCATGGGAGAAAGCCTGATCTTCAGGCTGTCATTCCCAAGCTATAGCTACCTTTCTTCCCATGGTGTTTACAGTCAGGAGAATCAATGGGCATTTCACAACCTGACAAGGTGTTTACAGTTCCCAGCCTCTGCCTACAGATGTGCTGGGATAGTGGCTCCTGGTATGTGTTTGGTACTTGTGTCGATGAAGGGACTGGAAGGAAACCCTCAGGCCTGAAGGGCCTGGTCTCAATGACCAAGTCTCACTGACACGAAAATCAATCTATCTGAATTACTCCAGATTTAAAGTCATCTATCCAACAGCAGAAGTGTGGCCCTCAAGACCAGCCAGTGCCCAGGTAAACATGAGCATAAGCGCTAATGTGTCAGATCTGTACCAAAACTTGGTCAGGGAAGTGCTGGAAAACATCCTCGGTGATCAGCAGCGCCCAAGATGAGCCCAGGTATGGGTTGGCCCTTGCATTAGGCATTTCCCAAGGCTGGTACCAGAGCTGGTGGTGGAAGTGCCTGGGGCTATCCTGGTGGAGCCAATGCAGAGCTTTCCCACCACCCTCTCTGGGGTCCCTGGAGGGCAGGACAGATCCAGCACAGGGCAAGTGGTGCAATCTGGCTCTCAATGGAAGCTGATTACCCTCCATCATGTCTGGGAGGGAGAGACAGCTTTGCATCTTGATCAACTTCATGCATCTTCCTATATGGGGGGGGGGTGGTGGTGTTGCAAAATTAGAGTTCATAAAACCTCCTCCAGCCCCTTTCCTGAAAGCTACACCCACATTTTTCTCATGGATGACTCACTGTTATAACCAAATGTTTCTCCAGCTAGAGTTTTTCTGTGCTATGAATTAGAAACAGCTGAACAACTGCCCTAATATCAGGCTTCTCGGGTGACAGTGGGAGCATGCCTGAGTATGCTGGTGTACATGAACTCTCATATGCGTACATATGGTTTGTCTATTTCTGAGTTTCTCTTTTGCCCTTTCCACTCCTTTTCAGTTTCTTGCATTTGATTTTATATTTTATTTGACCCTCTTCTTCTGTCTTCTGCATGTGTAAAAGGTAGATCCAAAACCACTTGCATTCATCTTTCAAAATGATGTTATGAAGAGTAATATAGAATGACCTCAGCCATTCCTTCATGGATAAACAGAAGATGATGATGGAGTTCTTTCATATGACACAAGAAAAAAGGAGTTAAACCAGATCAGTTTAAATTAAGCAAAGGAAAACATTAGATGAAATAACAGGAAAAGCATCCTCAGCCTGTCAGATTGAGGAATAATTCATTTCTCAAGGGCAGTGGCTGAACAGGGCAGTTTGCACATGATTTTTTTGGGAGCGATAATGTTGCTCTGTCCCCAGAGTGAGGTGTGTCTTCATCACTTTGATGTGTGCAACTCTAAAATCAGCAACACGGGAAGCCACGGGAGCAGAGATGTCAGAAATGGCAAGAGGTTTCCTGAGGTGATACAAGGCCACCTGTGAGGTTCTTGTGAAGGAAAATTCCAGTGACTGTGTGCAATATTTGGAAGAAACAAGCAAGAGGGTTGAGGTTAAGACACGTTCACATGTGCAGGTTGCTCACCTTTGGGTTGGCCCACACTGGAGGGCCCTCTGTAGGACTGAGACATTAGTCCCCTTTTCAAAAATTACACTTTGGGGTTAAAATAAAGGACACAGAAGAGGGAAACAGTGCATGGATTTAGGCAAGTGTCCTGCAAAGAAAGCCAGATAGGCTGGGGAAGTGGTAAAGGTAAGGAGATGTGCTCTGGGGAGCTAACCCACAGCACAGCAGCCGTTTAGCCTGAAGGAACTGGCCTTGTGACACGATGCCAAGGTGGCACACATCTCCCTTCAACCCCTGCCATCCCCTGGCACTTGAGGAGGCAGGGCTTGGTGGGTGCAGGGTGCACTGGCCAGTGCATCCCAGCCCCGACTGCCCAGCCACCACTGCCCTGCTGTCATGTATGCACCAGGTGGGAAAACAGACTTAACCAGCTTGCTGCGGCTGGGAGCGCTCTGGCTGCGGGCTGTGCAGGGCAGGAGCAGCCCTTCTCCAACTCCTGCTCAGCCGCCAGCAGCCACTGAGGGCGATTAACAACTCAACTGGCTGAACAGGTAGGGCGAGCGTGGTGGCTGAGCAAGTTCCCCTCATGCTCCACCACCCACAGCACCCAGGCTGAAGTCTCTACTTGAATGAAAGTGTAAATGTTAGGTGTGGTAAATGTGTTATGCATGAAAAGTTTAATGTGTTCAAGGGTACAGCCTCAACTGGTAGCTAACAGCAATGAATGAGCCTTCGGGCGAGCCCAAGCCAGCTTCCACTCATGTCAATAGATGTATGGTCTTTTGGCTTCAGTGGGAACAGGATGAGGTCCTTCATGACCAGCCAAGGAGAGATTAGTCTAATGATGTAATGGTGCTTGTAACTGCCTGTTCAGCCTTAATTCAACTCTTTTGTGAGCATGCATTATGGCACAGTCTATAATTACGTGATCACATACTACTTGCTCGGCAAGGCTCCTGCCTCATTCGAAGTGCAGGGTGGGAGTAAGGGCAAAAGTGCTCTCTCCAGCCCCCAGGCATTGTCCTGCATCCTGGGGCTCCACTCTGCAACAGGTTTCCTGTGGGGTCTTGGGCAAGAAAATGCTGCAACATGTGCATGGCAGGGACTGAGTTAAGGTTTCACCAGCAACATAAGCCTGGCTTTTTCTAAATATAGGAGCTTGGTTTTGCAATCTTACTGAGCTCTGAGCGTAGCTTTATGTAACTAGTCAACAGCAATGGTGGCTTTAGGTTTAAACTGCCTATACAGCCTATCTGGATCCTCACTGCAGGAGGTATGAAAATCCCTTGGCTTGCCTGCTGAGGCATGGTGGCACACCTATCTGCTGGCAGCAGTAGACTGGATTGCTGTTGGCAGCAGTATCAGTTAAAACAAAAGGTTTATCTCTGTGATCTGACACCATAGGCTTGCTCTGCTTCTGGCCATCTTTCCAATCTCACCTTCCGTTTCATTTTATGTGCTCCAGAAGCTGTGTCAGTCTGGCTTCCAGCATCCCCTAAACTGGTAGCTGAAAGGCTGGCTGGAGTTGCATTGCCTACTGACGAGGCTTGAGTGGAGGAAGGGCATGGGAGGAAATTCTGAAGCAGTGAAAAATGGAAGGTATGAGAACAGAGTGAGCTTAGAAGTAAAAGGACATGTGTGACCTTGGTAGTGGCAGGAAGCACAGGGGGAGATGCAAGGGAGTAAAGCAGCTACAAAGGATCTAGGAGGTCAGAAGGAAACAAAACATCCAGAGCAGAAAGAAAGCTTAGGGCATGAGCATAGCAAGCAGGAGAAACAGATGAAAGAAAACAAAACAGAGAAAACAAAGCAAAACAAAAAAAATAGCAAAACTAGGAGGCAAAGGCAAGAAAGACCGTACAACATAACACCAACAAGAAAGGCTTCGGATGCATTCCTCCTGCTCCATCTCCTGGGAGCTATATCCTGCTTATCTCTGGACCTCAGAAGGCCGCCTCTGCTGAGTCTTGCCATTGCCCTGGGAAGACTGACCAGGAAGGGACAAGGTGCAGCGTGGTGCTGCAGCCTGGGTTCCTGGCTGGGCTCCCTGGCTTCTCTGGCACCTGTTCTAACCCCAGCAGCTCTTAATCCAGTGCACTTGCACCAGTGCTTGTGTCACTTAGGTACATCAGGCATTGCAGCTCAGTCACTTGTTGACTGGGATCTCTTAGTAGGAGAGACAGTAAACACACACACTGAGGGGCAGGTATCCTGGCTTGGTGCTCAGATCTTCCAAAAGACAAACATTTTGATGTATAAAATGAACAAACATGCAGCAAAACCTTAGTTTGGTCTCCTGCAGGGGTGTCTGGGCTAGGAAATGTCAAAATGTCAAAAGAGCATCTTCCTCCACAGTGAATCTTCTTTGGGCCCAAGTGTTTTCTCATGCAGGGATGGAGTAATCCCACTGACGTCACTGTGCTGACGCCAGTGCAGAACTGGTGCGTGTGGCTGGTGAAATAGGTCAGAGCTGTGCACTTTGAGGTGCAGCTGCTGAGTTAGCTGAGAAAAAGGAGCTTTCGCAGCTACTTCCTCCCTTGAGGCCTGCAGAGCTCCCCAGCATGCAGAGGGTGGGCTGTGCTCTGCTCCAGACATGCTCGGGGCTGGGGCTGGGGCTGGCCAGGTTTCCTTTAGCACCTCTCTATGTCCTGTCCCAGCAAGCAGTTTCCACGGGTCTTTGACACAAAAATACTGGTTTGTTGACGTCCCACCTTTCCTGTGGGTAAAAGCAAGACGAAGCACTGTGTTCCTGGTGTTGTCAGGCCTGCATCAAAATAGTTTGTTGAATGGAATACAGCAGCTGAGGACTCAGTGTGGCAATGGATGTGACCACCAATCAGCAGCTTGATTTCACACCTGATTTTTTATACTGATGTGCAAAAGATCATTATTATTATTCCAATCCCATGTGGGCACTTGATTTTTTACAAAAGCTTTCCATCAGGGAGCTGAAGTGCTGTTCTCAGAGCCACACTAATGCCTGAAGCTGGGTCTGCTCTGTCACTATGCAGAGGGTAATTCTGCACAGTCATCATGCTGTTGGTGTCCATCATATTGCTTTGGGATTCCTGGAGTCATCCAAGCTGCTAATAAACAGCCCATGTCTTTCCTACAGATGGATCCCTTTCCTTCACACAGAGCAGTGCTGGTGCAATCCACCCCACACCCATCACACCTAATCCCTTCTTAGAAGAAATACTGAAAGAGAAAAAACATAAACCCCAACACAACCCATGAAATGAGGAAGAAAGAAAAGTAATGCCTAAGGAGCTTGGCGGAGCCTCGCATCCCCCATGTGAGGAATCAGGCAGCTCACTTCCAGCATCCCAGGTGATGTAATGTTAGTTTAACGGCTGTACACACCTCTGAGTGCTGATGAGCTGAACAGGCAGGGGCAAGTAGCTGAACAGGCAGCTCTGAAAGCCTCTAGCAAAAAATCCACCTTGGTGTGTGTGTGTGTGAAGCGATTGCCACACGCTGTCCATGGCCCTTTGATGCTGGGAAGGAATGCTCTGCTTTCTGAACCAAAGGCACTCCGGTTTGCCTGTGGGCTATGCGGAAATGGGAGAAGATGGAAGCAAGAAGCAGCTTGTTCTGCTAGGGAGGAAAAGCAGTCTGAAGTTCACAGCTGTTATACTGCACGGTATAGTTTTTAAACGAGGTGGCCTGAGCGCTTGCAATGTTAAACCCCAGCTTTCTCTCTGCAGGGTTGTTTGTTGCTGGTGTGCTGGCCCATAGCAGTTACTTTGCCTCCATCTGTTGTAGCAGATTGATGTGAGATTTTGGGGCTCTTGTCTGAAATCCCACTTGTGAGGTAATGTGTTTCTCTCCAGCGGCCTCTCCAAGGCATGACCACAGAGGCTGTTCCTGTTTGTGTGTGTGTGACGGATGCAGCAGCCACTTTTACTGCACGTGAGGTGTAGGGGTTTTTTGTCCCTTCTTTCTCCAACACTTTCTGGGTAATGTTTTCCGTATTTGGTCTCAACCCACAGTCTTCTCAGAAAACTCAACAGAGTCACCCCAGCTATATTTCCGTGGGTGTGTGTGTGTGTTTATACACACATGTATGAGTTAAAAATATCCTGCCTTAATTCAGGTACTATTAGAATATTCCATTACCTGCGTATTAGTTTAGTTAAGCCGAGCAGCAGTTTAAAATGGGTCTTAATCATCTATGCATATGCCATCTGGAAGGGGCTTTTGTCCAGCTCTGGCTGGCAAGTCCTGGTGGTCTGGGGGGAACCAACCTCAAGTATTCCCTCCAGAGGCATGGTGAGATGGCTGCTGCTGCTGCCTGCAGGTGGAGAAGATGCTGGCCCTCAGTGAGGGGCCCTGAGACAGGGAGAACATTGACAACTGATTACTGCTCCAGGAGACAAATTTACACATAAAAGCGGAACGTGAGAGATAACCAAGAGATAAGCCTGCCCATTTTCCAGGTGCTGGAAAGCCTGACTGCCTTCTTTATACAAACACAGCTTTAAATACTACTCACCTCAGGGATGTGGATGAGTTTATCTTGGTTGGGAATCTGTGGAAATGACTTTTAACCCCTAGCATTGCAATAGGTTGCCCAATGCATCTGTACAAATATGATGCATATTTATAGTGTAATGGTCCCTAGGGTTCATTAAATACCATAACAAGGCCTTTTGGAAAGCAGCCTGCTCCTCCAAGCTATATTAAGAAAGGCTAAACTGTTAACAGCAAAATATTTTAAAGTTGTTATTTATTTATTTATTTATTTATTTATTTATTTATTTTTAACTAACCTTGAATTATTCAGCATGTTCTCTAAGGGATTATTGTTTCATGTCCCTTCTCAACATTTAAGAGCTGAAGAGTCCCATGAAGCAGTCTCTGCAAGCAGCAGCCAGTTAACCCTTCTGGGGACCTGCAGCTCAGGAACACTTCCTCCCTTCCCAGGTACCAGAATGTTGCAGGCAGTAGCAGATTTCAAGTCTTTACAGCGCTGAAAAACAGTCGCATACAAACACATACGGCAAGGTCCCACAGAATTTAAGAGGGTGAAATCAACAGCAGGCCACAAAAATTTAACTGAAGTTCATAGAGATTAACTCTGGAAAGCAGCATGCCTGAATGAAAAACAAAATACGCAAGTTTCATGAAGCTACAAGACACTCTATATGGCCTATGGTGTGTTAGCAAGGCTAGGCTTGAATCAGTATGCAGTAAAAACAAAGATAGAAATCACTTCTGGTGCTCAAGAAAGAAGAGATTGTGCAGTTAATTTGCATGGCTTGTCTGTGTTGGTGCTGCAGGGCTAAGAAAAATAAAAAGTAATAAAATCTGACTTTGTCTCTAATACCAGCAGATCCAAAGCTAAGTATGCAAAGGCACGGTTCTGTTTTGTAAGATAGTACCGTTTTTTCATGGTCTTTAGTTGGAGAAAAACCTTTTTCAGACTGAGGCACGGCATTTCACAGTTCCCTTCTCGTGGCATTTGTTCCAGGAAAGTTTTCAGTGACTACAGTACATCTCTCGCCAGCAGCAGAGGTGGAGAAGAGCTATTTAGTCATCTAACCCTTCCCGGGCTAGTAACATGCTGTACTCTGCACTGCATCTCCTGGTGCTCAACACGGGATGCAGCACGTCCCAGGGGAGTGGCAGGGACCATGAGCCCACTTGCCTGCCCTATTTTCCTGCAACAATCCCACCACCATGGCCTTGCTGCATGCTTCAGGTCTGTGAAGGTGCTCTCTGCAGGAGGGTGTACGGGATTTGCTGAGTGGAATGGGGAACAGACCAGCACTGGAGACCAACTCAGCAGTCATGCCACAGTGGGGCATCCCCTGTCGCCAGGCTTCCCCTTTTCTGTCTGCCTGGGACACAAGCAGGACCCCATCCCAGTTGCCTTACTGGAGCACATGGCAGGAGATGCTTGTTTGGTTTGGATAAGCCACCAAGCTGCAGATCGTTAAAAACTCACCCAGTCTGGGTAAGGCGTTATGGATTAGTGAAATGGGCTGGAGAATTATCAGAAACTGCTGCCTGTCATCATATCTGGAGCTTCCTGCTGGGCCCAGAAACACCGGCCACCCTGCCCTGCTCGCAGGAATTTCAGCAGTTTCACTTCCATGCCCAGCCCAGGGCAGAACGCCCATAAGCAGCAACCCCAAAAAGTGACGGTTAAAAAACAGTGAGGAAAGAGACACAGGCTGCAAGTATTTCATAATTCAGAAAAGGTTTACCAGCAGAGGCCACGGCTGACTGAAAACAGACAAGCTCTGACCAGGGTTTGGTGTGAAGGGAGCCTGTGGCCTGGTGTTCAGGGGTACGGTCAGTAAAGGTGGGCTGCAGCAGGTTGCCAAGGATTGAAGGGGACAAGCATGCTCATCTTTCATTGCAAACCCCTGGAGGGTCCAGCTCTTCTCCCTGCATGGGAGCCCTGCCTCTGCATGTGCACATCCCTTTTTGGATGCAGCATCTGGACCTGATGCACTGGTCCCTGCCATCTGAGAGCATTGGACATGAGGCAGGGTCAGCTGTGGTTTGACTTCAGTCTGACCTGTGTTTTTCTGCATCAGGCTTTGACTGCTGTCAGCCTTTCCCCATCCATACAAACTCCATGCGTACACAAAGTCTTATTAGGAAAGGATTGCTCTGAATGTTGACATGTTCTGGGGGAGGGAGACGTTCTTTTAGCCAAACTCCTTCATCCACCTCTAGTGCCTCTTCTACCCCAAAGAAAGGGCTGTTCTCTTTCACTTCTTTCATTGCAGTTAATTAGTAAGTCCGAGCCAGCCTGTCCTCTGGAGCTTGTAGTTCCCTTAATCTCTGTGTTGCTAGGGTATGCCGACATGCTCCACTAGTACCAGTTCCAGCATGATGTGGGGGATTGTGGAAAAAAAAGGGGAAAGGGCTGATCAAACAGAACCTGAGTTAAAGGGAAAAAAGTTAAAAAAAAGGAAGAAAAGAAGCTCTTTTTGATGAGGCTGAGAAGTTCACAATGGGGGAAAGCACAGGGTGAACAATAAGGCTCCTTTAGGAGCTCATTAAATTGAAGCAAGCTGAGAAGAGTTGTCTTATTTCACTCCTTTTTTCCTGCCACCTCTGTGATGGAGAACTCTTATCAAAGCAGAGGTGGCAGCGTTGCTTCCTTGCAAAATGTTTGGCAGAAATAAATGTACAACTGTTTTCCTGAGAGTTTGTGTAAAACAGCCCTTTAAATATTTGTAAAGTAAGCTGGAGCCTTAGCCAAGGCTGCTGCTCAGAAGTGAAGGCTGCAGGTGAGAGAGGTCCCATAGCCCATTACTGTGTCCTCTCAGCTCATCCAGCCTTCTGAAGAGTAGCAAGATAAAAGTTAAGTAAGACTCATGGACCTCAGGGACAATAGAGGTCACATCTGAATGCAAACATAGAATGTTTGCCTTGGAAACGATGTTGCTTACTTTGTTTGATCTGCACCAGCCTTTACAAAACCAGAGTGAGCATATGATTCAGAGAGATTCACGCATTGAAACAAAGTGCTGCCGAGCAAAACCTCACACAGTTCTGTCCTTGGGATCTCTGGCAAGTGCCTTTCCTCTGACTGTGGCCCGCGTTTGCTGCCTCAGGAGAACAAGGAGTCCCGCCACAGCATGTCTCTGTGAGCACAGATATCTTGAAGAGCTAGAGAACACTAGGCTGCAGGCTGATAGGGAAGCCTCTCAGAAGGTCTGTGTTCGGCAGAAGAAACCAGCATAGGGTTTAATCCCTCATTGGCAACAAGGACAGTGGCAGAGAGCAGAAACTGACGGTGCATTCTCTCTTTCAATCTGAGAATTAGCCAGATTGCTTGTCAGAGCTGTATTTTGAGAGTTCGTATGAATGATGGATCACAGACAAGAAGTGAGAGCCTGCCCTACACATCATCTTGCTCATGAGGGCCATGAGATGAGCATTCACCTCAATATGAAGCTTTTCTTCTTGCAGGGGCAGAGAGGGGTGGACAGGGGCAAACAGCACGTTTCCCCTGCAAAACTCTGACAGCCTCAGCTAGAACACAGATTCTTGCTGGTTTCACTTGATAGTTTCTTCCACGGCCCCTAAAGGAGACCATTTGTTTTTGGAAAGCCACCTCACAGCTCTTATTAAACAGCAATCCATTATTGTAAATAATTATGTTAACCTTCCTTGCCTGGAGGTCTTTCTCCCCACCTTAATACCTGCCTCTGGCCAAAATTCCCCTCTTGCTGTGCAGGTGAGGGACATGGACTGCTCAATTCTACTGCAAGGGATGAAGTTAGCTATTTCCAAAGATAAGGTCAGCATTTAAATGTGCAAATATGTTTTTGTTAATCTCTCCCCCTACTTCTAGTTATATCGCCTCCAGCTATAGGAGCTTATAGGGACCCTTACTGCATGGAGAGTGATGGATTTTCCACATGGCAGCTCAGCCTGAGTGCAGCTTTACTGTTCTAATCTCTTTCAGGTATTAGCCCATCCTTCTGTTGCAAGACAATGCTTTTCTTGTGGAGGGATTCCCTCTGAAGAGGAACCAGGTGTTTGGCATCTAGCACATCCTCCACTCTCATTTCTCCTTCCTCCAATCTTTCTATCACAGCTTTTGCCAGCAGGACTGTAGCCAAAGGTATGATGAGATGATAGGGTGGGGGATGTCACAGTTGCCCCTTACTTTGCCTGGCTGAGCCATGCTAGCAAACACACTGGTTTTGCTAATATAACCTGAATCAGTAAATGCATTCCTCACATAAATATAGCTTTAGATAGTGGGATGTACTCTTAGGGAAAAACTTTGGATCATCCATTACCCTACACCACAATCTGGTTTAATGTCATTTTCTACCCATTTTGTACCTGGTGTTAACAGTGGTAAAGTGCAGGACAGTCAAGAACTTGTCTGCTGTTTGGTGCCACCTCCATCTCTTTCCCAGCTTAACGAGACACACCTCTCGCTTTTTCCAAGCATAGTGGGTGTTTTTTTCTTCTTTCTTGCCATGTATTCTCCAATGATTCCTTATCAAAGCTGGAAATGTCTCTGTCATGTTCTCTTACTTTCTAAATGTGATACATTTTGTGCCTCTGTGCCATCAGGCTCCTTACACATGGGTCATGTGTGATTTATGCATATTGACATGGGGAAGAAGTAAGACAAGACAAAACAAGATCCAGTGGCTGAAAGCACAGCAAATTCAGACCAGAAGGCAGATGAAGAGTGGCTGATCAGGGAGTACTGTATCATTGGTGCAATTTGCCCAGGCTGAGAAACAAAAGTATTTTTTCTACCATGGAAAATTGCCATGTTAAGGTTGGATAACAACTCTGTTAGAGGAGGCCAACACAGCCATTATGGTTTGCTCCTTCTAGTGTTAACCTCTAACAATCCATAAATACTGTGTAAGTTCCTATATACCACAGTTTATCAGCAGCGTATTCTGTTACTTGATTTATGATTTAGGTCATTGCTTTGGTTTAACAGCAGTTAGCAGTAGTGAACATGTCCCAGCCTAGGGTCTAGGAGGGGCCTAGGGTTTCATGCTTAACTAAAGCCCATGCAAGGCTGTCTTCTCCTGTCTGACAACTGGCTGACACTGCAAAACACACAGGAACCCTAAAAACAAAAGCAGCAGAATGGGAAGGAAGGCGACTCACAGCTAGGCAAGGGGCCAGCTTTCTCTGCCTTTTCCTTTGTGCCTGTGCTTCTGGAAGTCCCTGCTTGTATGGCCTTACTATCAACTGATGTTTTAGCTGTTCATTTATGGTGAATCATAATTAAAGGGAACTGAAGCACTATCTGAAATTCACTTCCTCTTGGGCAACAGAAAGACTGCCTGAACTCCTTCCCCTTTTGGCTGCCTATGCTGTTTTTTTGAAAGAGCACCATTATAGCAGTGTAACAGTGCTGTATTTACAGCATTGCTGCTTCAGCTTCCTCAAGCAGCGAGCTCTTGAGTTACTGATGAGAAGGGTATGTGACGACAGAAGGTAAGCTGGAGTTTCTGCGCAGGGAGGAGTTTAGGAGGGCTACGTGACTAGTGAATTTTGAGTTTTTCATACGTACACAAACATGTTCCCCACTTCCTCAGACCGGTCTGCTCTGCCCTCATGATCAGCTGAGAGGGAAGCCAGCAAAAAAAAGTACCCCAATGAGAAAAGGTGTATTTCTGATGAGCAGTTGAGATGAACTTGAGATGAATGTAAACATTTCTAGCATTTGGGACTATGTAAAATTCAGGTCTGGCTCAGAACACGTTGTAATTTGCACCCATCTCTTACAATAAGGACACAAGGTTAAACCAAAACTGACCAGCAGACATTGAATGATCCCAGGCAGAGCCTTAATGTTTGTAAGAGGTCAAAACAAAAGTCAGGCTTCGGCCCTTCCTAGACCAAGGTAAACTGCAGTGATTCCATTAAAGCCACTTACTTGGTAATTAAAGGCATATCATTCTGAACCTTGGGCTAGGGAGAAGTTCTAATCATGTAGAAAGCACCTTGGGGAGAACAGCAACAAGCATCGGTTATCCAAAACCCAGAATCTTCATGGCAGATGTAAATCAACTTGGAGAAATCATGAGCTCTTCTTTGGTCTCAGCCTCAGGGAAAAAGCATGCAGAAGCTGGACTAGGTAAGTGAGGACAAAATCACAAAGGTCAAGCAGCAAAATGGAATCCAATTAGCAAGAGACTTTAAAGTAACAAGTAGTTTTCCTATCACTACTTTAGCAGCAAGAGGGAGACCCAGTAACTCCAGTTCATGGCTGTTCATGACAGTTCATGGCTAGAGTCCCAGTGTTTCCTACCTTTTGTGCATGTTATTGCTTCAGACAAATACTGCAATCAATGTCAGTGACGGGGGGAGGGGGTCACAAAACTATAAGAAAGACTAGATCAGAAGATCTTTCAGATAGTGTTCAAGTCATTCGGGCCAGATGAATGTAACCATAGGGTAATTGCTCCAGCCAGTTATTTAACCACAAAAGCTCTAGGCGTCACCTCACCTGGCTTCTGGGATGTTACACAGCCCAGAGATCATACTTGGAAGTCTGGAAAAGTGCAGACGTAGTTCCTGATTTTAAAAGGGAAAAAAAGGAGGAGCCAGGGATTACAGATTGTTCAGTTTAACTTCAATTCCCGGAAAAATACTGGAACAAACAATCGAACTTCGGTAAGCACCTAAAACAAAACAAAGAGATGAATAATGGCCAGCAGAGATTTGTCAAAAACAAATTGTGGAAAACGGGTCAAATTTCCTTTCATGACAGAATAAAAACAACTCCTTGATAAAGGAGAAGCAATAGTAGTGCTGTATTTTGACGGTGGTGAGGCTTTCATCACAGTGCAACATGATACTCCTAAGCAAATTAATGAAGGGAACCTGTAGTAGATAGAGCTGGTCTAGGCTGATGCAATACTGATTGGAGAACTGCACAGAGAATAGTTATTAGTTATGCTAACAAAGGGAAAGACGGATCAAGAAAAGTTGCTTGGGAGCCTACACTGCTTGGGTCAGTCTGATTTAAGGGCGTTATGACCAGCATGTACAATGGAATAGAGAATGTCATGATATAATCTTAAGGTCCCTTCCAACCCAAACCATTCTATGATTCTATATCTGAAAATAGACTGATGTCATGAAAACCGCTCCTTTCTTGTCCACAGAGAATGAGGGAGATAGGGTTACCACTGTCAAATATGTGAAAGGTGGCCGGGAACAAAAAGGGATAATTGTTCTCCATATCCATGATGAATATGACAAGTAATGAGCTTAAATTACAAAAAAAAGAGGCTGAGGTTGGGTGTTAGAAGGCAGCAAGCAATAAAGATAACAAGACACAGAAGTATCTGAGGAGGGTGTGCAATCACCATCCTATGTTTAGGAAGAGGTTAGACAAGCATTTGCCAAGAGTGATGCAAGTATAACAATGCTGCCTTGGGACATGAGTCCAGACTAAGTGATCTTCTGAGACCCTTTTCAGCCATAAAAATCCCTGATTCTCTCCTGCCTGCTGGAGGAAGCAAGATCGATGTTGTGGGGCACTGCAGGTACTCCATGTTTGTGGTTTATAATGCTCTCATTTGCGAGGGAGAGCCAAGAGCGCTCCTGCAGGAGCTGTGTGCGCTGCTTTCTGGTTCCAAGGGAAAAGGCTGCAGTGGCAGTTAAAGTCACTGAAGACTGGGACATCCTAAGATTGTGAGATTATAGTCCTGCATGTGTTGTCTTGCATTTAAATGTCTGTAGTCCTTATGTGATGATGATATATGACACTAACCTTGAAAGCATTGGTCAGGATAAGACAGCCTGTAATACTGAAACTCTGTCACTATGACTATTCCGAGGATTGCCTGCTGATTGCAGCCTCCTACTGAGCCAAGCAGAGCTGGATGTCCTCTTCAAGACTTCTTGCTTCCATTTTGGTGGGAAGCTGAGGGTAGCTCAGCCCACAGCCCTGGCACCAGTGACACAGGCTGGCTCTAGCAGTGCTCACACGCTGGGGAACAGAAATGCGAGCAATTGTTTTTTTATCTGGAGTCCCCACAGGCCATTAGGGACAGAGCTTGCTAAAGAGCATTTGCTGCAAGCACTTCCAAAAATGTGTGTTTCTCTAGGAATTCAGTGGAAGATAAGTGGAAAAGAATACAGGCAGGAGGGACAGAAATACTCTTTCTCTTAACTTTTTCAGTTTCTAAAGGCAGCTTTTACAAACATCAGTATATAAATAGAGAAAAAAGAAGATATTTTAAAGATGTGGCTAACCCTATGTCCCCTGGAGAAAAAAAAAAGCCATAGCGGATAGCAAACACTGAAGTCCTTTAACTCTGTGTCACAATTTATAGCAGGCTTCCAATTGTGAAATCTCTCAGCGATGTGGGACAGAGGAAAATAAACAGACAACAGGATGGGAAATGCAGACAAGATGAAATGACACCGTGTTGTAATCCTCATGGGAAACTCTATGCAGTTTACCAAAATAACTGTGCTGGTGAGCAGCTAGGGAGCCAGAAGAGCTATATAAACCGAGCCACTAGAGGTCTGTAACCATTCCATGCAGTTTCCATAGTGAGCATCAGCTTTGAGAGGGGACTCCTTCTGTCCACCATCTTCTAAACAATCCCTTTAATATTCTGTCCAGAGCTGTATGCGTAAGAAATACACACAAATGGAGGTTTTCCAGTGCTTGTTCCTGTTCCTATGGCAGTACATCAAAGGCAATAACAATACAGAGTTAATTTAGGAGAAGGAATTCCCACTTGCAGTGGTCTGAACCCAGCAGTAGAGGGAAGGTTTCAATCATAGGAGCAAAGGTACCCGAAGTGGCATGGATCTGTGGGTTGTTGGGCTTTTTTTCCCCTGCTAAGTTGCTCAGAAGGGGAGTTAAACCGTAAATGTCACCTGAGCTTCAGAAAACATAGGGGTTTATATATAACCAACAATTTATAAGTGTGTATGAACCATCTAGCTGCAAGAAACCTGAGCAAAAACTAGGCCTAGCAGCCTTGTGAAAAGAAACCTCTTTGACAGAATCGTATTTCCCATCCAGGTCAAGGTTGGAGAACACCCGTTTCAGCCCTTCTCTGAGCATCCACCCCCACAAAGACCAGCAATGTCCTCAAAGGCAGCAAAACCTGGCAAAGGGAAAGCCGGGGAGGATCTTGCCTCCACCTGCAGCCTTCCAACTTCCTGTAAATCACAGGAGCAGAGGGGACAAAGTGATTGGAAGAACCAAGAATTACTGACTTACACATAGCGGAGCGCAGCAAAAATCCTTGGACAGAGCTATCAACAAATAAGAGTCAAGGCCTTTTGGGAGCCAGCAAGGGGCTGGCCACCAGGGCACCTGGGCTTTCTAGAATGCCTTAGAAGGAAAGAAAGAGAAGAAGCTGTTGATTTTGCTTGAGCTAGAAATGACCATGATAGTAAGTCTAGAATGGGAGGTATTAGAGAGGCCAGTGGAGAGTGAAAAAGTACACTACTTGCCCATCAAAAAATGGATCATCTTTGAGTGGGAATAGTAAAGGAGAAAAGATGACAGCCAAAGCAAAATATGATGGAATTCTGCTGAATCAGAAATCGAATGAACTGACTTCTTCAGATAATGTCTTCAAAAATACATTTTTTCCTCATACAAATGTTTTAAAATAATGTTTCCCTCATATCAGTGGCAAAGCTCCTGTTGCCGTCTCCTTAAACAACTGCAGAATATTAAAGGTGAAGTTAGTTTAATCATCTGTTATGCTTTTTTCCAGTATGCCCTTAGTTTCTGTTCCATACACAGCTTCCCTAGCCTGGCCTGTGTTTCTTTCTCAACATGGGGGAAGTAACCCACACGATCCTCTGTATAATTCCTGCAGGCATGCTCCCAATGGACAGCCCTGAGACACCAGAGCTCTGCTGAAGCTAATCTTAACATGTTGAACCCTGTGGCCAGTATGTAGTTCAATGTAAAGCGCCAGATACTTCCAGGGTTGAATCTGCCTACCTGAAACTGCAGTGAAGACATTTTTGCCTTGGGCAAAACTGGGACATGAGACTCATGCCCAACTAGGGCAAGGTGTCGATTTGTTTACCGCTCTGTAAAATAGGCGTTAATTAGAAAATCAGATGAAAAAAGGATTCACTCCAATCTGAAGGCCTTGTCTGCTGCATCTGAATCTTATTCACAGAAATCCACTGCACAAATTGATTTAGAAATTGCTTCCTACCTGCAGCCTCTCTCATCTTTGAACTCCAGGTAACACCATCCCAACGGCACAGAACTTTAAGGCTCTGACACATGAGAAGGGACCTTTACTTTATAACATTTTAGAGCAAATCTTGTGGGTTTTAGCTGGAATCACGCATCCTCTTCCCAGCACCACACATGGTAAACATTCTTACCTACACAGAGACCTCTGTGTTTCCATTCATTCAGACACACCATCTGTGCCCACACTGGGGCTCACACCAGCCCACGTGTGTGTGCATGTGGTTTCTCATCATGTATGTTTCACTGAAAGAGGAAGGTGAGGAAGAATAGGCCTTTTCATTTCTAGGAAGGCCCTGAACCATAATGTTGCATATAGATCTGGAAAACGGAAGTGCTGCCAGTTGGAGAACAGTTTAGGGACTCTGAAAAGGATGGCCTCCTCATCCTGGCATAATTGAATTTCTCTGTTTACTGGATATTGCTCCATTAAATCACTTGTAGCATGCCCAAAGACAAGCTATATAAGGCCTAATTGCATTCCCTTATGAAACTCAGTAGGAAAACTCTTGACACCTTCAGACTTGTGTTTTGGGGTTTGTCATTTATCCGTATGCTCTTGTTTCCTTGAGAGTTACGTTTTCTCATGGTCTCTTGCAAGAGTTCAGTTCCTCTGCTAAGACATTACAAGGGCTTTCTACCAGGTCAGACCCCACAACTGGTCAGTGTGGTCTTCCATAAAGCATTCTCTTGGGCTACAAGGGTTGGTGTAAGGCTTGCCAAAGGCCCAGCTCACACTAGAGCCAGCCTGTCACGCAAAGCCAGCATGTGAGAGGACAGCACAAAAGCCATGATCAGGTAGGACCCGTGTGCTGTAACTGAATGGGGTAAGTCTCAGCCCCAAGGCACTTCCAGAAGGAGGTGAGGCGATGCCTGCTGGGGACACTGCTTTTGAGCTAAGAGATCTTTAAATCTGTTACTTAAAAAGCTTAATTTTTAGTATCTTGTAGTCGGCATGTTCTTTTGGCACAGTACATCATTGCACTTCTGACGTTATCTGAGTTTGCCATTACAGTTCCAGGGAGAGTCTTTGGGCTATTTGCTTCATAGCTGGAGCTTAGAGCCAAAACACTTACCGTAACCTGAGCTTTAAAGGTTCTGCATGTTATTAAGAAAGCAAGCTGCAGCCTGCCCTCTTCCCTTCTTTCTTCAGGGTGGCTGAAGTACTGAAAATACAACACATGCATGCAGCCTTATAGCTGGCTTCACAAAAACATATCTACAATAGTGCAATTCCTATGTTAGTAACACACTTGAAAGAATGTGTGAAGCCTAGGAAAGTATGCAAAGACTCATACTAGCTCTGCATTTAATGATACTTGGATACAAGGCTGGCACACCACACAAGTGGTGCGCAACTTCTGGCTTTCCAAGCCAGCCTTTAAGAAGAGTGAAGAGCATTTGCCTCCTGTGTGCCATTTGTCTTGTCAGGAATGTGCTAAAACAATTCACTCGTATACTCATAGTGAGAGCTGGAGTTGGCCCAGTCCCCATGCAAGCGAGATTAAAGCATTCTGCTTTTTGTGGTCCCTGATAAGATGGAACTGTCTGTTATAGATGGCTGGGATTTTTCTCAGGGGCATCATTGGAAAGGGCAGGCTGGTATCTACACTGTGAACTTCTATACCTTAAAACATCAGGAATTCTTTTGTTTTACCTTAAGTTTGAGTTTTCTGGGGAGGAAAAGGATCCTGATAGGATTTTATTTTTAATGCATAAGTACAGTGTTCCAAGAAGTATTTTTACCTGTAAAACAGCAACTGGCACTCTCGGGTAGATCCTCAAATTATCTTTTCATGAAATCAGTGCTTTTCCTCTACCCTTACCATCCTCCTTTGCAACCCCAGAAAAGCTCAGGGTGGTACATTCCTGATGGCTGCTATAAAACGGTCATCCAGCAATGGCCAGCTTCTTATCTCAGCTGCATTAATGAACACCTTTAAACCACCAGTGCAGTGCTTGTGTGAGCAATATTCAGCCACATGTTTGTGCTCCAGATACTGGGTTGATTGTGAAGCAGGCAAGCCTCCAAAGCTGGGATAGCATTCCTGTTACCACTTTCACATGCCAGCTGTCTCAAGGAGTTGTTACAAGAGGTGGTAATCAGGTGCTTGAGGAGAGCTTTTGCTCTCTGTTTCCCCTCACCCTGCTCCACACATCTCTCCAAGTGAGGAAAACATTATTAGAGTATCAGATCATCTCGGTGCTTCCTCAAGCTCCCCTTTCCTTTACCAATCCTCCAGCAGCTTGCTAGGCTGATTCCCAGGTCCCAGTGCACCGAGGTTACGGCTATGTGTACAAAATAAAGGCAGAGAAATGGGTGGCTATATTGCAAAAGTGCATTCTGTTGACTGGACATTTTGTTTCGCAAGGCTGATGAGACAATCTGAATCATACTGTTCCTCCCACACAGAAATCCCCTTTTGCTATAGTTATGCTTTGCATACCTAATAGATTAGTAATCAGCACAAAGCAACTTCTCTGCAAAGCTGGGGAAAACCGTATGTCCCAAGTGGCCGAAAGTGGCCAAATGCCACCCTTTTCAGCTCTGGCCCTATACTGACATCTCAGATATTGACACTGGATAATCATTATGAAAAGTGCCAATGGAAAGTTATTGGATGCAGAGAGTGCAGTTACCTCCTGCTTAGACAGCCAAGAATAACTGGAACATCCTGATAATGTTTTGGTTACTCCACAGGCTTTCACAAGAACCTTGCTGGGAGGGTGGCAGGGACAGAGCTAAAGCAGAAGAGGTTGTGGGAACATTCAAACCCACCTGCTGCTCCTCATAGGCTGGTTTGCTCAGAAGGGCTGGAGATGGAACCACCTCCATCTCCACTGTGGCTCATGCCTGGTGTTCACATCTACCCTAGAAGGGGAGTGAGGGCTTTCTGAAGCAGCCCAGGCACTGGCAGGCTCAGTGTCCTCATGCCCCGCAGTGGGTTCAAGGCATACAAAGCAAGCACAGTTTTGCTTACCACCCAATGGAGCCTTTCCAGTGTCCACCCACCATGGTCACATGTGAAACCCAGCCATGGATCACCACTTTGCGAACGGGTGGATGGGAGTGGGACAGCAGGAGCTGAGGAAGAGGAGGTGGTATCTGATGGACAGGTGGCCAGGGGTTGCCAGCCAGTTTATCCAGCAGCTCCTAGCACATGTTGCAGTATGCAGCAGAAGTTTTGGATGCTGATCAGCAATGCAATACAGGATAAAGAAGAAAATTTTGGCAGCATGTGGGAGAGATTCAGGCTGTGAGGAGGTGGGAAGAGCTGTCTCAGGAAGATCTTATGTGTGCAAGTTACTACAGTGGGAACCTGCCACACTTTCTCTTGAGTATCTGGGAATATAGGGGCTGCAAGTCCCGTGGTTGAAACTTACAGGTTTAAGTCACTGAATTCAGTGCATTTTCATAGGGTGAGCGTAGTCCAGCAACTTCCAGGGTAGATTAACAGTGCTCAAAACACTCCTGCAGAACAGGAGTATTTCCAACAGCTCCTTGAAGGCAGGTAAAGAAGTAAAGCTGGTGTGACCATGCAGGGGCTGCTTGGGGACTGGTGGGAAGGGTGGCTGGGGGGGACACCAGATAGGTCTGTTGGGTCTCTACAAATCTGCCTTGCCTTGACCTAGTACTACCTCTGCTGCACCGTCACCACATCAGCCCACTCCCCCTGAGCTCCCAGCCAGGCCAGGCACCCATCAGCCCCACTGCTTTCCCACCCTCATCCCACCATGAGAACGCACATCCAGCACCCACCACCCTGGTACCCACCATTCCCAGCAGCAGCCACATCCTTTATTTTGGAGCCCTGCACTAATCCCCTCTGCCCTCACACCCCTCAGTTTACAGAATCACAGCAGCTTTCAGCTTGCCATAGAGGAGTGGCCGCCTGGTGACCCTGCCTTAGTGTAAATATTTTGCTTTCACTGGAAGGAAACGTGACATACATTTGGGGTGGAAGTTATCCAGAGGTTGCAGCCTTGGAGACAAAACACTGGGAAGCCATGGTGGTCTCAAGGTACCAGTGCTGTCAAACACGTTGGACTTACCTCCCACTGTGCTCCAGTGGGTCTTCAAACCGGTTTGCCTCTCAGTGACAGAGGAAGTGCAGCTGGGGGTCAGTGCCCCAGCAGTGAGGAGCAAGGGTGCCCACACTCCCCAGACTCACCTGCCCTGGCACCCTCCCCATGGATGGCTGAGCACTAGCACAACAGCGGGTCTTAGTGGAAAGAGATGAGAAAAGGCACTTTCCACACTCACATGTGATTCTGGAACAAAGGTGCCTCAGAAAAAAAATCACTGTATGGTTATGTTTGTTTCTGAAGCTGCACGTCTGTGTTAGCAGCTATGGGCAAGGTGGCTGCTGCTGAGCTCCTACTAACAGACCTCACCTTGCACCAGGGCCAGGCCAGTTTAAAGCCTGGATGGGTTTTAAAAGGTGGCCGCCAGCTGAGGGGTGTTTGCTGTTGATGACACTTGGAATCACCTCACCTGCCTCAGTCTGCTTGTCTGAAGTGTGTGCTTAAAAAGGAATAGTGATATGATGCTTAAGGCATGCTATGCAAAGTAGATAGCGTTGCAGTTTACATCTGATAAATATTAATTAATGGTATTTCAAAGTACAAAAGGTGCTGGGATTTCATGCATTTGCTGGAGAGAAATAGAATCTCCCAGATTTAACCATTATTTTGCTGAATTATGGATTTGACTTGGCACAACTGGTTACCCTGGAGTGGTGTCTGCTCATTTGGCATTTCTCCTTCATGCACCAAGGTGCTGCAGCAGAGCCCAGCAGTTTCCCCAGGACTCAAAGAGCCAGATTATCCAGAACAGGCAAGCTACACCAAGTAGAAGGTTTGCTTTTGGTAACTATCCAGAAATTAAAGCACTAACTGGTTGAGGTTTTAGGCCATGCCTAGGCCCCATCCTGATAAACTGCTGTGAGCTTAATTATCAACCTTTGTTTCTCCAGACAGTCAAATTTGTTATGGAGAAGATGCATGTGTGTTGGATTCACTTGTGAAAAGCTCGTCAGTAGATAATTTAAAATCAAATTACAGCGACACAGTCTGCCATTAAGCCAAAACCAGAAGGTTTTCTTTCACAGGACAATTCTCCTCATGCACTGAAATAAAAGCTGAACTGACTGTGCAGTGATGCTCAGCCAGTCCACAGAACTGTAGGGAGGCAAACCAACTTTTTAGGAAGATCCCCAGTGAATGTTAAACAAGCCCTGATGTTCTTAATGCTGCTGTCCCGAATCGGTGCTTCGCTCCCTGGTACGTGCGAAGACATTTAAACAGCTCTTGTGGCAGCCACTGACACCATCATAGTGAATCCTGGCTGGAAGACCATAGAAATGACTCACGGGGGGGGGGTAATTAACCTGTTACTCGGAGCATGCTGCCAGTGCACGGCCAAAAGCAGCAGAAAAGGCAGGCAATGAAGTAAAAATCCACAGAATTGGAAATTTTCATTGGGTAAAGATGTCTTTGTTTAAAAATAGAAACATACACATGCATATACACATACATACATATACACATACATACATATACACACACCTGTACATGCACACCCTCTGTGGGCAGGGAAAGAAAGAGTAAGCTGTTGCAATCAAAGCATGTGTCACACAATCCTAAACGGGATGTTCTGTTCACAGAGGAACATAATGTAGGAAAAGAGATTAGGTAGGAGACCAGAAAACCCTGACGCGCTGAGCACACCATGGTGCTCCGGTGCCTGTAATCCCTCCCTGCTAGTACCGGTGTCTACATCTCATTCAGAGAAGGGAGGAATGGCTCCTGATGACAACTGTCCTGCTGCATCCATCCAAGGTCCTCACAATACACAACCTTGCGGGCTGCCCACACAGAGCATTAATTCGCACCTTTTGCTTTGTCCAAACTTGCGTAACCACATTTTGCTAAATAGAGCACTCCCCATTTCCTACAGCCTATAGACCTATTTTTACTGTTGACCTCCCAGCCTGCCGCAGCTGTTTCAGGATGTTGTGTTCTCTCAGCTAGCAGGCCTATGGGCTACTCACTGTTCCTAGCTGATATTCAGAGCTGCACTGTCATGCTGAGCAGTGAGACTGTGGAAGGCATATCTGTGGGCGGCCAAGAGGGCTCCACACCTTAGTATGGGGCAGGCTGCTCTGAGGTGCATATACTCAAGACTTGTAACTGGAAGTCTTGCTGAAGCTCTTGCTTTAGGACTCAAGCTGGGCTTCTAATTCTTTGAAGTCACTACCAGCAGCAGGCTGGCCACTGCCAGTACCCTGGGAGGCACCTCCGTGCTTGTCTGAAGCACCTGGCACAGGAAAGTTATGGAGAGAGATTCTGTCCATGGCAGCCTTTAGCTGAGAGATAGCCAGTGCTGGGCCAGCAAGGTCTGTGAGCTCACTGCCGCCGGGGATATGAGGTGCTGGGAAAGGGCAAAGGAGCTCCCAGCCATTACAGACAGGCTCAGCTCCCTGCCCTGACGATGACAGACCTGTCTCCCACCACAGACTCTCTGTTTAACAACAGATTAACCGAATTCTTTTGAGCTTTTCTTGTGCTGAAAGGACGTTGCCCAAAGCAGCTGAAAGGGCAGCCCACGCATCCAATGCTAGCAACTCTTTTTGATCTGCTTTTCCTTTGACATTGTTTGGGGTGCCCTCCCCCCTGCAATGTAAATTCACTCCTTTTTAATGCAGTTGGTTTGGATTTGGGAGGAGGGTAAAGTGCCAGCCACCTAAAAGGCCATCCTGAAGCATTGCCATCTAAAAGCCCAGCTGGTGGAGGGGTGATTTTAACTGACAAAAGGAGGTGTTGAGAACAGTTTGATTATTTGGGGATGGTGTTAGTGTTGGCACAAACAAAGAGCTCTGGATGCAGCAGAAACAGCTAATTCGGCCAAAACTGGTGCCAGCTCTAAATAAACTTTGCTGCCCTTTTTGCAGATTTCATCCAGACTTGTCCCAGTCAGCACCAGGAACTGCTGCCGAGCACACCTCAGAAGTAAAAGCACTCCTGGAGAGACTTGTGATGTGTTTGCTTTGAAGAAGGATGTATCTCACACTCCAAGTCCAGCTTTGCTGTGCCGGTTCCAAAAATTGGCTCGGTGTTTACACTGTCCTAAATGAGAGCTGGGGCAGCAGTTGGAAACCTCCCCTTTGTTCACAAGTGTTCATGTCTGGGGTTTGGGCTCTGAAAACTATAGATGGGTGTGTGTGTGTGTGTGTGTGTGTGTTTGTGCGTGTGTGAACTGCAGCTCTGGATGCAGCTTTCAGTGGTCAGAGCCATCTCTATGTAAATACCTATGATGAAACACATACTCGACTTTCTAAGCACAAAGCTCTCCTGTGCTAAGATCTGCATTTCAAGAAGTAGTGTAGGGGAGATACATATGGCATGTGTTTCTGAGGCAGAAAACATGAAAAGTTAGGAACAGTGAGGAAACATGGCACATTTACTGAGAGGATAGCTGGGAAAGCTCTCTGCCTTCAATCTCTATCAGCAGAAGAGATGCTTGAAGATTGCACCCATCATTTTCTTTTGCAGAATAATAAGTGAATAGGTTTTAGTCTGTTGCCTGCAGGGAAATGGTTTTGTAATGGAAGGAGCACCCTGCACTAAATCAACAAACAAGAGAATGGCTGTGTTTGTTTTGCCATGCACGGGGAGGTGAAGGTGCAATCACGCTGGGGTTTCTTTCACATCCTCTTCACTTGACACAGGGCAGGGGACAGGCACAGACACACACAGAGCTGCACATCTCCGTGGAGGGAGCCTGTAACTGAACAACAAAAGCTTCGGTCTCTGCCTGTCCCCCACCGGCACGCCGTGCCCCCCTTGTCACTGCAGCGGGAGACACGGGACCCCTGGCACGCCTGGCGCTCGCCCCCACGCTGTACTCTCAGGAATGCTTTAAACCAGCACTTGCCACCACAGGGAGCTGCTGTGTTGTCTCATTGCCTGGGTACTTGCTTCTACCCCTCAGCTCTTGTGCAATCACACCGAAGTGCATTGCTGAAGGCAGCTGGACTACAACCAACCGACGATTACAAAAAGGAAGCTTCTTTTTAAGCCCAGCTCTGTTCCCTGCTCCAGTTCACTCTCTTGCACTGGGAGTGATCCGCACGTGCTTCTTTTGGCAGAGATGCTGGCTTACTCGGACAAAGTGTTCATGGCCCTCAGGCCTGGGGCAAGGGATGGCCTGGAGGCAGGGAGGGGGCCTATGGTGTGACCCTAGGACATCCCTGCCTCCCTGTGTGGGGGCCAGGAGGGGAGAACAGCAAGCACAATTGAATTAATCAATCACTGATGCTGGTGGAGGTATCTAGTTTACATGCATTTATATACTCATGGAAATGCACATTAATACAGCTTATTTCACATACAGTGGGCATTTTTGCTTATTGATTGCAAATACAGACCTACCAGTAAAATGTTTGTCTATGCTACATATGCTTTGTGGTATGTCTGAAGGAGTGTTCTCAGCACAGGCACAGACTTGGCGCTGATTTGGAAAAAGAGAGTTATCTAGCCAGAGAGACATAGTTTTTCCTCACTTCAGTTGCATTCCAGAGACAATTATTTGGAAGTATCTTGTGTGCTAGTGCTCAGGGAGCATTTGCAAAGGCAAGGGCAGGAAAGAGTTTATGTTTTAATCCTGTCTTACATAAAAGTATTCCCCTTACCTATATATATTCCTAGCATTTGAACCATTAGGTCAAAACCAGACCTGTGGCAGGAATGAATACTTTAAGAGGGCATATGCTACAGACAGGTAGCCGTCTCCATGTCTAAAACAGCTGATGTGCAGCTAAATACCCATGTGGGCTTATGTTTTTCATACATATCTCCTCTTGGCCCTCTTTGCTCCTAGGAGAGAGGTATTTATGTGTGCATCTGTGTGTGTTCATGTACGTGTCAGGACAGGTACTCCTGTGCCTATACAAGTACTTGTAGACACATGCAGATGTATATGTGCCCATATAGACCCACGTTGCTAGTCACGCTTACATCTGTCTATATACATGCCTATCCTGCCATGCAATTAACATACACACAAGTTTGCTGCAACAAGCCAATTGTTTTTTTTTCTCTCCTGAATTGCCAAATGCTGGAAGCCGCAGGCTAGCTATTGTGGTTACCCTGATTCCCAGGTTTCTTCTCCAGTTGGCGCGAAAGTGGCACTGCAAGTTTCCTAACAACTGGGATGGAGTTTTGTGTAAATCACCTTCTAGGCATTAGACTTTTCCCAGCAGAGGAGGGGGGCGGGTGTTTAGAGGAGAGAGAGTTGCTCTCTTTGATGTGGGGATTAGTTCACATGTCAGTGTTATCCCCCTTTTTTTTTTAATATGCTGTGATTTATAGACAGGCGACTATGAGAGATAGCCAAGGGGGCACCCACGTGGGCCTTACTGACAGACACCACCTCCCACAGGATACCTACGACTAAGCAGCTGGCATCAACAGAAAGGCTCCAATTGCAGAAAGCACCACAAAAACCTTCCTGTTTTGCCTAACAAATGCTTTCTAAAAATTAGGATGCGCTTTAATGCTTATGGAGCAGGAGCTGGTTTTCCCAGCAGCAGAGGGGGAGTCCTTTTGCACATCCATAATAAAGAAATTATAAATGCCTTTTTGCTGTAAAAAGGTGTTTGGTCTCTATTTTCCCCTTAGAGCACATATCACTAGTGAGAACGAGTGTAGCTACAAAAATGATTATGCTTGCTTGAAACATGCTTAGCAATTCACTGCTCCAGTCAGAGTTTCCATGCTCTCCTGCATGAATCTTTTATCAGTGCTTTAGAAAAACTTCACTTTTTGGTCAAAAGTTACGTGGTTGTTCTGCAATCCAATCTTATGTCTATTAGTGTCGGAGGAAATGTTCCTGATGCTTTTCATGGGAACTGGATAAGGCTCTGACTTATTAGGCTAGAAGCCATATTCAGAATAGCTTTGCCTAGCATATCTGAATTGTTTAGGCTTACTGCTTTGTGGAGTGGACGGCTGAGGGGCTGGCAAAGGAGACAGTGATGGATACAGTAAGCAAGATCTAACTAGCTTTTATTCTAAAACCATCTGTATCAGTATTTTTTCCAAATTTCTATCTGTTTTGGCCCTGGTCAATTCCTCATATTTGCATTTGTCCTGTTCTATTTGAATGCAGCTTTGAGACATTTTAGTAAAGCAAACCTGTTCTTTTTTTTTGTGAAAAAACCAATTTAATTCCCAGTGAGATCAGCTCTTTGAGCTGATTTCTTGAGTGGCTGTACTGGTGTTGAAGGCAGTGGCAAGACTGTGGCAGCCAATTTCAGAGTGAGCTGCTATAAAACTCAGCACCTTAAATATGCAGTTTTATGATGTTGCCAGCACAGAGGCAGCATGGGGTCTTCCTTGGGTGTTTTCCTTAACTTTTCTCCCATCCAGATACCCAAACTCCCACATTCACCTTCGCTGCTGCTTTATGCATGGGCTCCTTTGCTGCCGCAGCACCTTACCTTGAGGGACATACAAAAGCCCAACCACTTCTTCACCGCTACGTTTCCAGTGGCCTCCCGCAATTCCCTCGCTATTCTGCTAAGCATAAAGGGGTTATTGTGTCACCCCCAGGAACCCATGACTGCCACTGACAACCGAAGCGTGACGCACAACGGGACGTGCCCCACACAAGTAGGCTTTGTGCGCAGGGCAGTGCAGTGAAGTGGCCATATTCAAGTGTGGCCTTGCAATGTGACTTCTCCCACCCCAGCCGGGGCTGCTCCATGTGCTCTGACCCAAATGCTAATCGCCCTTCTTAAACCCGCCAGGAGAGCGCGGACAAAAGCTCCTCTGGCATCTCCTCAAGCTGTGCGGTGCCCTGGCCCAGGGCTCCTCCGAAGGTATGTGTCGGCAGTACGGTAGCACAGCCGGGCACGGCTCTGCAGAGCAGGACAGAGAGGAGCATGGGTTTGGCTCATACGTGCCAGCCTAGCACTGCCTTGACTTGCTGCTTCTCTTTTGTGTCACTGTGACGTGACCACAAATACAATACTTCAGAATCATGCACAAAATAATGTGTTAGGTGCACATGCATCCTCTCCCCTCTGACAGGTAACAGCAGAGCAATTCAGAATGATGTTTCCTTTCACCCCAGCTAGATGCAGGGCTGGGGATGGTGAGGTGTGTGTGCAGAGAGAGAAGATGACTTAGTGGACTGGAAATGATAACCCTTTCCAGAGCTTGGGAAACATGCAATGTATGTTTGGCAAGGAAGGGTATTTCAGAGACATGGCACATGCTGCACTACTTACTCTTCTTTACAGATGGCTGACGAGGGTCAAAAATCAAAACCATTTTCTGCTTGTTTGTTCAAATGGTCAAAATATTTGACTAAATGAATGTCAAGCAGAATCCTGAAGACAGTACTTTATAGAAGGAAAGACAATTCTGTGATCACCGGTCTCCCCCATTTCACTGCGCTTCAGAAATGGAAAATACTTCTTGCATGTCTCCTGGATGTCATGTGGCAGGATGGCCAATGCCAGCTGATCACAGGCACAGACATCACCAACTTGTACTTTCTTCTACAAGCATGTTACCGTTTGTGTGATTAGACTCACCTCCATTCTCATAGGTAGTTTGAATCCTTCCCAAAGGGTTAAATCAGATTTTCCTTTAAGTAAACAGGCAGTACTGGCTGATTAAACCCCAGTAATTACACATGTGTTTTGTTAATGTTTTTCAGTGAGAAAAGTCATTCTTGTATTATTCAGGTATGCTCTCATCTAGGAGAAGCAGGATTTCTCAAGTCTCCTGTTTGGAATGAGCTGGAAATACCTTATTTAAGCACAGTACGTTAAATGCCATATATACTTAAGAAATCAGAAATGCCACTTTTCAGTAGCTACAGTTGAGTGTACAGACTGACACTAGAACTCAGATTTTATGATTTTGGAGGCTTACAAGTAACAATTAAACGATGCAATAAAATACAAAGCAACAATTAGCCAGCCAGTCAGGCAGAACAGGCTTACACTTCTGAATGCTTGAGAAGAGAGAATTTGAAAAAGACTGTCGATTTTATTTAATTTTAAAGTTATGTTGGTAATGATGGCACTGAAACCAGAATGGTATAAATGGACTTTCACTTAAACCCACAAAAATGCATGTATAAGTTGCAGTTCATAAATGGCCTGCCCCTTCTCCTCCAAAAAACAAAGAACTAAAACTGAAACCAAATGCTCAGTTTGATTATCCAACTGTTTGGCTCAAAGGTGCAATTGGCACATCTTTCTGTGGGCCATGTGAAACCCAGATGAGCACTGGGCCCTGACAGCAGACACAACTCTCAGGCTCTCCAAAGCTGCAATTCATGACTTATACACTGTCACACATGTGAAATCCTGTGTTTTATCATCAGGCCAAGAACAAGAACTTTCTGCAGGAGATACCTGCACTCCCTCATGTTGCAGTGATAGGCAAGGAAATGACTGTCACTGGCTATTAGAAACAGCTTTTGAACATTTCTGCTTTTCATCTGTATTTAATAAAAAATCACTTTCATTTGAGATTCTCCAAAAGCATGTGTTTTCTCTGATGTCTCACAGGTAAGAAGGATAGTATTTTGTCACTTTCATGATTTGTGTGATGCATTAAATACCTGCACTACCATTTAGAATCTTGTGATAGAAGTCTCTAGGTAAAATATCTGTTTTCTTTTTGATTCCCTAGTAACAAACATATTGGCAATGTCTAATGAAGGTTAAAATTATACTGGATCATAGCTGTGTGCCCTGAATATAGGCTTTAAGAGGTGAATTCTGTACCCTGCTGAAGCAAGTAATCTTTAGTATAGCTGCTGGGCCAGAGAAAGCGGGGTAACAGCAACATGCATTTGGTTGGAAAGCAGCAGTTCTTTTTTTTTCTTCAGGTCTAAATGGCAGCTTTGTCAGACCTTCACCTGGCTCCACTACTTGTATTTACAGCTTAGGAGAGAGCTCAAAGACTCTGGAAATGCTTCAGCTAAATAGCCACCTTTTTAGCACCCTGTCCAGTGCAAAGCTTCCCTGACACCTGATTAGGAAAACTCTGCAGGGGATTCATGGGAAGAGGGGCTGGGGTCAAGAGAAAGCATTAAACCTTTGCATGTAACTTTTCATGTGATCCAGCTGCTGGTACAGGGACCACGGGCTCCACTGGCAGGCAGTGGCTTGTGGAGACCTGGGAATTATTATATAGGATTGGGAGAGAATGCCAGCAATGCACACAGGGCGCAGGGGGTGGGGGGAGGGGATGAAAGGCAAATGCCACTCAATGAATGAACTCAGAAATACGCATGCAATTTGTGAATGACTTCTTTTCCTTTGCTAACCTTTTCTTCCTACAGCCACCAGTAAAAGCTTTGCAGTAGAGTCCCAAAGGTTGGTGCTGAGTCCCTGGCTTTGCCAGCCCACCCCAGCTCCCACCACCTCATCGGCACAGGCCCCACGGTGTTCCAGGTGAAAGATGCTACCAGTAGCAAAGAGGAGCACTGTTCTGGCATGCTGTGCACACAGCTCCTTGCCAAGGCACCAGTGAGCCTCCTAACCACAGCTACCCCTGGGAGGAGAGTGGGGTGCAGCTCTTCTGAATGCAGCAGCTCCCACTGGTGGTGGCATTGCTGTGGGGCCATACACACCCATGGCTGAGTGCAAGGGGGAAAAATTAAGGGATGGCTGATTTGGCAATATGGTCTAAGCAGTGCCAGAACAGCCCACCTCAATTGCTACCACGGTGGTGGGGGGCTCACCTGCCTGGTGGCTGGCCTCTAAGGTGTCTGTTGACATCAGAGGGGGTGTGCGGGCACGTGCTTCAGAAGCACATGCAGGAGAGAAACTTGCTGGCTCCCCATAGCAAGTAATTTTGGAAAGATGGGAGCATTCACCATCTAGAAATGGTGTCCCAGCAGCTCCTCACTTGGCATGGTAGAACCATCTTTTATTATCCTTTGGGGCTATGGCTGCAAACAAAAAATGCTTTCATTTCACTTTGGCGGCAGCTCAGGTTGTGTGTGCTCTGGCTGCTTCCTTAATTACAGTGGCTGTTGACAACTTCTTCTGATAGAGACCCTCTCTTTGAGAAGCCCTCCCACTCTCCCACTTTTTTTTTTGCAGTCTGAACACATAACAAACTGCGACAGCTTTCTGTAGAAACAAGCTCACTGTAATGCAGTGATTCCTGCACCACAGTTATGCTGTGTTCCTCTCTTCTATCCTCTCAGTTTGTGCTGATGCTGTTTATTTCCTCTTTCTGGCCGTAAGGTGTTTTATTTGTTAGTGCTGGATTTCCTATTGCCTGCAGCTGCCTGTACTTTACCAGCTCACTTTGCCATTGGAGTCAGTTTGTAGGTTTGTTACCCTGCTGACTGAGGCGCTCTCAGCAAGTTTGGTTGGTGGTTGTATTTAGCACTTGACAAAGAAGGGGACTTGCACGGCAGCCTAGGCATACAAAAACCCTAAACAAACCAAAAGCTGATATGGGCAGCCCTCACAGGCATAGGAGGGGTCCTTTTTTATGACTTACTGATGAAGAGATTATGCTTGTTTGTATGGCAGGAACACCTCTGGTTTTGTTTGCAAGCACTGCACCACAAGAGGAAGTCAGCTCTTTGAACTGCACATGATCTGCAGGTCTGACAGACACAGGGTTAAAGGTGTGCAATTATTTGTATTTCAGACTGTGGGCCACATCGTGGTAGAAACATTGTGTGGACTTTCCACACATGAAGTTCATGAATGACTTCCCTAACGTTTTGTGGACATTCAACATCCTCGTAGTAAATACAAAGATTGCTTACATAGAAAGTGAGATCATGAAGGTAAAAAAAGTGTTTTGCTGCTTTGAATGTGATTTCTTTGCTGGAAGGAGGGAGCAGGCACAAACTCTTAATGCTCTGTGTATTTTACTGGCAAAGCCAGTTGGAAAAGCTCAGTCATCTGCACTAGGGAGAGAAGTGCTTCATCTAATTCTCTGTTGTCCAATACCAAATTGTTACTATTTTAAGTGGCAAGGAATGAGGCTGAAGAAGCACCTAATGGTAATATTCTCTCTCTTGTGTTTTATGTGTGATGGGCTGCATTAATTATATGATCTTTTCTTTCTGTTAGGTGGGGATTTGGGATCTCAAAACTGAGTAATGAGAGTTAAGGGTGAAGTGAATCTCAAGGCATGAAGGCAGCTGTGGCATCTTTTACTGTGATACAGCTGTAGTCCTGTCAGGATATGATCCTTTCAGATGCTGTTTGTGGTGGGCAGTTGCTGGTGGAGAAGCACTGCAGGTGCAGCACCATTAGACACTTTTTCCTTTGTGTCAGAAGTTCAAGAGCTGCCCAGGAACGTTAAATAGGGAACAGTCTTTTGACATCTTCCAGGTAAGATGGAAATGGGAGATCCTGAGCATTTGAATGCTGAAAGATCCCAGTGTGTTACCTGCAAGTCAGTGTTTTAACCCCAATATTCTGGCCAAATTCCAGCTCTGCTAATTACATCCTGCCTATGTGAAAATTCCCCTGCATTTGTACACCACTTTCTTCCCTGCTTGTTTTCAGCAGCTGCATGGAGTTGCCAGGTGCGGCAAAGTGCTTGCCATGTTCCACCTCAGGCCTGGCTGCCTTTCAGCAGGGAATGAAATGAGCACTGTGCACAGCATTTGAAGTGAGTCTGGATCCTCTGCAGGGAAGGGTGCTATGGAAGAAGCATACCGAAGGACCAGAGCTGGGGCCTTGTCATAGAAGGTAATGGCACGAACAGTCCAAAGGCACCAATGTTGGAATACACCGCAAGGTCATAGGAGAGACAAGATGGGGCTGCTGCACTGTGATCTGATTTTTCTCCCTGCATCTCTCCCTTGCAAGGGCTGGAATTGCTGGTACACACTGATCTGGTTTTGGCTGACTGATCTCAGGTCTGTTTGCACAGTGGGAGAAGCTCTCAGTCCCGCTTACGCCAGCCACTGCCAATACATTTCCAGCTTTTGCATGTCTCATTTTCAGTTGGTGTGGACAAAGTAAGCTAAGGCAAAATAAATAATTCAAAACCTTTAAATCTATAGATCTGTTTCCTTCTCTTCCCCTACATGAAGGCCAATGGCATTCTGGCTTGTATTAGGAATGGTGTGGCCAGCAGAAACAGGGAGGTTATTCTTCCCCTGTACT
>NDXB01014495.1:0-15222 GCA_002631895.1 Agapornis roseicollis
CCTCGGGATGCGGGCACGGGGGGGGGGCCGCAAAGGATGAAAACCTCGAAACCACCCTAAAACACCACCAAAATAGTCCAAAACCACCCTAAAACACCCCCAAAATAGTCCAAAACCACCCTAAAACACCCCAAAAATACCCCAAAATATCCAAAACCACCCCAAGTCCCCACCTTCACCCCAAATCCAGCCCCAACCTTCACCATTCGCCCCATCCCCTGCAGTGAGCCCATGGAGCAGCCGCCAGCCGGGATGGCTCCAGTGCTGGGGCTCCTCGTGGTACTTCACCCATTGCCCCAGGAGGAAACCCTGGATCAACCAGGCTGGAAAAGTCCTGGATCATCAGGTCCAGCCATGCCCCAGCACTAACCCACGTCCACACAGCTCAAACACCTCCATGGGTGATGATTCTACCACTGGGCAGCCTGTTCCAATACCTGAGCACCCTTTGGGGCAGGAATTGTTCCTCGGCTCCATCTAAACCTGCCCTGGTGCACCCTGAGGCCGGTTCCTCTTGTCCCATCCCTTGGGAGCAGAGCCCAGCCCCTCCCGGCTCCATCCTCCTGTCAGGCCCTTGTAGGGAGCCATCAGGTCCCCCCTGAGCCTTCTCTTCTCCCTCTGAACCCCCCAGGTCCCTCAGCCCTTCCCCATCACCCCCGTGCTCCAGGCCCTGCATCAGCTCCAGTCCCTTCTCTGGGCAATACTCACCTTTCCCCTCATCACAAAGGTTGATCCAGCCAAAATTCCCACTTTTGATGCCATTTCCTCTCCTTTGTTGGGCACAAGGCAGCACAAAGCACAAAATGAATCCAAATGATGCCAAGAGCTGGAGCTTTTTGGGGGGGCTAATCAACACTTTGGGCTTGTTTCAGGTGAAGCCAATGAGCCTCACAGGTGCCCAGCATTTCTAAGTGTGGTTTCACCTTAATGAGTTAATGCACAGGTCCTGGGGGCACCGCTGCCCCAGGTGAGTGCTGTGGAAGAGGAAAGGTCTCCAGAAGTTCAACCATGGCCCAGAGCAGAGACTAAGGCAGCATCACCTTGACCAACCTTGGCAGGGTGTCCTTGAGCTCTCACAGCCTCCTCCTCGGCAGGATTAATCCTTCCTGCCTCTTCCCCATCAGCCGGATGATCGCTGGGAATTACCATATAGATTGGGAAAGGCAGGGCTGTGATTTTACAAGAGCTTCTGCCAGGCTCCTCCAGGCATCTGGAGACCCTCATCCAGGCTTGACCCCTGCACATGGAGCTCCTTCCTCCAATGCCAGCCCTGGCCTCTGCCTGATGAAAAGAGCAGTTGATGATTCCAATTCAGAAGCAAAATGAGGCAAGGCAGCAGCCTGCAGCAGCCACCTCTCATTCCCCCCTCCCCATATACACTATATCCCCTTTTCTCCACTAAACCCATTCCTCCCAAACCTGAAGAATCACTTCAAGGGCAACAGCCATCCCCTGCCCCACACTGCCCACCCGGATACACTGGAGAGGGGCTTTGGAACAAGGGCCTGTAGGGACAGAACAAGGGGAATGGCTTTAACCTGCCCGAGGGGAGGCTGAGCTGAGCTCTTAGTCAGAAGCTGTTCCCTGTGAGGGTGCTGAGGCGTTGGCACAGGGTGCCCAGAGAAGCTGTGGCTGCTCCATCCCTGGCAGTGCTCAAGGCCAGGTTGGACACAGGGGCTTGGAGCAAGCTGCTCCAGTGGAAGGGGTCCCTGCCCATGTCAGGGGTTGGAGCTGNGCTCCATCCCGTGCTCAAGGCCAGGTTGGACACAGGGGCTTGGAGCAAGCTGCTCCAGTGGAAGGGGTCCCTGCCCATGTCAGGGGTTGGAGCTGGAGGAGCTTTAAGGTCCCTTCAACCCAAACCAGCCTGGGATTCCATGGGCTGCTCAGCACTGATGGCTTTGCTCACCCTGCCAAAAGCCACCCCTCTTCACACCCTGCCTGCTGCCCTCCCTTCACCGCTGACAAAATCAGAGCTCCAGAAAGCCAACTGCCTTACCTGGATGTACAGGGCAGGAGCAGAGCTGCACCCACATGCACAGGTCCTGACTCACAGTCCCAGGCAGGAATTCATTTCACTCACCTCTGGAATACCGGCAGGGATGGAGCAGCACTGTATGGCTTTAGCATGGGAGGAGGATGCTTCCTGGTGGAACTGCAGGGGAGGACAGTGCAGGAAAGCCACAGCAGGAAAGAAAGCAAGCCATTCTGAAGCCAGGGTTAGGGGTGTTTTTGCCAAAGCAAGCCACAGTTACACCAGCTTGGAGCTGTTGTCCATTTCCCAGCCTGACCACAGGGATGTCTGTGCTGGGCAGAGACCTGGTCCATAAGCTGGAAGCTAATGAAGACAGTAGCTGGACAAAAAAAGAAGGACCACATCACCCTCTCCTTTGCCTTTTGCAGGTTCAACCCTGCTAACCCATCACAGACTAACACTGATAGACTGAGCTTTACTCCAGTCCCTACAAACAGGCATGGATAAAGCTCCAGAACTTCACCACAAGATGAGCATCAGCAAACACCAAACCCAGGGCAACCAGAACACTGGGAGAAGCTGCATCTTCAGTCTGACCTCCTCTATGCACCAAGCCAGGAGCCCTGAAGTAGAGCTCAACCACAGTGCACGTGCTACAGCACCCTGCCTTTAGCGAGGGACATGGACGTACTGCAGGAATTTACAACAGGAATTGCGTTGGATCTCCCAGGACCATGCCAGGCGATCGTCCCCTCCTCCAAACTCCTTCCCTGAGCTGGGATTTACCACTCCCAGAGCCTGCCTTGGTTCTGACAGGCAGCCAGCTCTGCTGCATGGGGAGATGGCTCCTGCAGATGGACCTTCTCTGCGCAGAGATCAGGCTGCTCTGCTCTCTGCTCATCCCGCTGTGCCTCTGGATTTCACACCAGGTCCATCCTCTGCGAGCCAAGACAATGGCAGTGGGAGGCTGCAGCTGACAGGGGAGGTTGCTCACGAATTAGGCACTAGGACTGAAGGGGTAAAATAACAAACATTCAAGTGGGATTTGAGGCTCTTCAAAGCAAATCAGCAGGAAATTCCATGTGCTTGAGCTCTCAACAAGAGACACCTAAATTCACTGAGTCACAGCTCACATGTATGACCCTACCTCAGTTGTCCCCCCTGTCCCAAGCTTCCTGGCTGCAAAGGGGCTCCTTTGATTGAGAAATGGCAGCAAACTCTTCCAGGAAAGAAGTTCCCACCGGAGCTGGCTCTGTTCAATGGGGACCTGCCTTTGGGAAATGCCTTGCTGGAAAACTGGCCAGGATGGGAAAGAGCAGCAGCAGCGTTCCAAACCAAACCGAAGGTGCAAGCAGGCAGCTGAGCCTGAGCTCACCACACTGGAGTGGATCATGATGACCCCTGCCTGTCCCAACAGCGCTTCTGAAGCAAGCAGCAGCCAAGCTCCCCAGAGACAGCTCAGCTGCACTGGGATTTAATCACCCTGACCTTGCACAAGCCCACCTCGAGCAGGAGCTGCCCAAGAGCAATTATTCCCTTGAAGACACAGCACCAAGCAGCTTATCCCCAAAGCAAACAGCACGCTGGCTTTGTGGCAGCTGCCAGTGTGTCACAGCAGTGACTTCGAGGGCTTGGTTTCATTAAGCCTCATTAGTTCCACCGTCTGCAGCCTTCCCCTGCCAAGTGCCTATGCCGGCAGGAGCAGCTAGATGGCACCAGCCACCGGCTCACGGCTCAGCACCCTCACTTGGGTCTTGTGTCAGGCCAGCTCCCTCTCTTCTGTAATCCTTACCAGAGTTACATCAGAAGCGGGCTCTCTCGCTGCCCAGAGCAGTGCTCTGTCCTCTGCACCTCAAAGGGCATTTTTCTACATATTCCCTAAATGAGGAGCAAAGATTTTCCAGCTCCAAGTTGCAGGACTCAAAGTGGATGCCTTCATTGCTCAAGAGAGCAGCAGTAGCAGGTAATCTGTCCTATGGCATTGAGCCATGGCAGAGGCTTGGAATGGAAGCCCATGGCACACTTAGATTGCACATGCTAAGCCAGGAGGTGCTCCAGGAAATCATTCCTGGAGATACAAGGAGCTTTCTTCCTCCTCAGGGACTTAGAAACACCCCAGAGAGGCTCTCGCCCTCACACATTAACTCACACTGAAGCAAGCGTTGGCAGGGGCAAGGAGATGGGAAGGGATCCAAGCCGTTGCTCAGTTTCCGGGCATCTCGGAAAACACCTAATGAAGACAGGACTCATCAACTGTGCTGTCAGAGGCAGCCAAAAACACAGCTCCTCAACCAGACCCCAAGCAATTCCTGCTGTTCCCAGGTGAACTCCTCCCGCTGGCTGGCTGTGATCTCAGTACTGAGAGCACTGTTTGCTGCCTTCTATCACTAAACTGTTGCTCTGTTTCCCCACATAAGCAGCTGCTATTTTTGCTGAGACTCAAGTTAAGTCCTATTTTAACCAGCACTCAAAGAGGAGAAGATTCCAGTGTGGTGGCAATTCAGCTCTAGGTTTTCATATTTCATTTCCTCACCCAGCAAGAAGCTGCCCTCAATTTCCCTTCCCTGCTGTCGCACCAAAATATCCTTCCCATTCTCCATTCAGCCATCTTGATTACATTCCCCACTTTGCATCAAAGGGAGAAAATTGCCAGCCACTTCATCTAAAGCAGCAGCTGCTTGGGTTTAACTCTTCAAAGCCTCTTCCAGAAGGGCTGCCTCAGCCAGATGCAGCACAGAATGACAGGAGGGCATTTGTTCCTACGGGAATCACTTGGAGCTTCCCTTCCAGGGAAGGTACAGGTGATAGCAGGGGAGAAATGAGGGGTAGGCAGATCTGTGGGATCCATGCAGCCATGTGAGCCTTGAAGCTGCACCTTTGTTAGCTGCACAACGGTGGAACAAGATGAGCTGAAGCAAAGAAAAGGAAGCGAGCCTTTCCAAAATGATACTCACGTTAAGGCTGTACAACCCCAAACCCAGCACAGGCTACCTGTGAAAACAACTTCTTCCACATAGGAACTGCTAGGACTTTTTAAAGGCAGAGAAAAGGCTGGAGGCAGTCAAAGTGCACTAGAGCAGTTAGACAGCTTGGGTTGTGAGAAAGCAGCCCAAGAACCTGCCCATTTACTGTCAGCACCCAAGTCTTATCGATGCGGCAGCACAGCTGGAACAGCACTAACACAGAGTGACCTGTGGCACAGGGGAAGAAAAGGAGGCACCACAAGAGATTCCATTTCCTCCCTTCCCTTTTATTACACATAGGCAGAAAACACAGTGGTTTTTCTCCCATTTACTTACAAAGCTTCAAGTCATTTCACACAATTCCATGTGCAGCCCGGGTGAACTGCTCCAGCACACCTCCTGTGGCAGGAGTCCACTCTCCAACAAAGCACCAACCAAGGCAGAGAGAACACAGTACCATAGTGACACCTGGAATTGCTCCCCTTGCCCTCTGGGACTGAAGCTGGGTCACCAGTAATGCCCAGGGCATGGGAACGCCAGCCCTCCTTTACTGTGCACCCAACCTGCCATCCACATGGCTCGAGCAACAGAGCTTGGTGCAGGAAGCAGCAGAGAAATGGTGATGGGAATATGGGAATACATTCCAAGTCAGGGAGAGGGGCAGGGAGGACTGGTTACACACCAACACAGAGCTGGTCCCTCCCCTGCCACACACAGGCTCTGTGCACAGAAAGCCCAGTTTCTAGCACATTCCTCTCCTAAAGAATTCACTTCTCCATGTTCAGGATCTGGCTTTCTGCTCTCCCCTGTGTATACATGTAATAAAAAAGTGACCTGCAAAAGATGAGCATTTCAGTTCTGATGGGTAAAGAAAGCCTCTAAAAACATCTTCAGTTGCTGTGCTCAGGTGGGTTTGCATTAGAAACATTGCCAGAGTTTTGGTTTGGGGCTTTCTGGTCATCTATAATCTTGTGGAATTGCAACATCAAGACTGAAGGCAAAGATAAGGCTGTTGTAGGAAACTGGCCTCAGGGAAAGGGAAAATGATGCATCCCTTCTCCTCCCATCCCAACTCACTCAATATGAGAGCTCAAAGATCACCCTGCAACTCCCAACAAGGTTTGCAAGCAGGGAAGATACAAAAAGAGCTCAGGTTTCAAGTAAGAGTGAGCAGCAGGTTGTAGCGCAGTGCTCACCAGCCTGTGTCCAAACCAGCAGCGGCAGGACCGCCTTCAGCTCCAGATCTTTTGCAGGTCTCCCTTTTAAGGCCTTAATGTCATTACAGAAAGAGGAATTCTTTTTGTCTTGTGCTTGCTATTGCTGCCCTCTAGAGCAGCAACAAAATCTCCTACAATTGAACACTTACAGTGTCTAGTTGCCAAGGACCGTGCAAAATACAGACAGGGAGGGATAGAACTACCAACGGGTGTGTAAGCTTGTTGCAAGTAACTTATGGCAAGGACAGTACTTAGGTGCCAAGTGTTTTAAACAACCACACAAACAGCCAAATGTTGAGCAACTGCAATACTGCTGCAACTCAGGTTCTCAACATCAGCCACAGCAAAGGGAAAATGAGAAACGAGCACTGTTATGGACATTGAAGAGTTTATCTTCGCTGGGCAGAATAGTGAAGGGCATTCCCAGAGGGAAGACTGGATGTTGCAGTGACTTGGGATCACAAGTCAAATTGAGACCAGATGTTGGCACAGAGATGACAAACACCAGCTGGGGCCAGTTCCAGAGTGGATTGTCATGGCAGGAGATCCTGTTGCTGAGCAAAGTGATATCCATGAAGAACAGGGGAGTGTTACCCCTCTCCCCAGAAGTTCTAGTCATTAGTTAAGGAACCTTAAGACAACTTCTCACACTGCAGCAACAGGATGCTGTTGGGTCTTTAGAGATTCAGTCCCAGAGCTGTTTTGGGTTCAGAAGAAGTAGAGGGAGTCTTTTGTGCCAAATCTATAAAGACAATCACAACAGAAAGAGACCAGTTTTCATCAGGAAGATGAACTACATCAACCACCTCTATAACTAACAAATACAATCTCAGAGAGCCTCAGTGCTTCAGTATTCAATGACTGTTCTCTTGGAAACCCATGCTTTATGTTTGATATTGGTTGCTGAGCATTCTTCTGCTCTGAAACTTGGGAATATCATGTGCCCAAATAGGAAGAAGACTATATGGACAGTCGTGTGCAACTGCTCATTAACTGATTCCTGAAAGGAAAATTAAAACCTATTTACTCCTGTCCAAGACAGGTCTATGGAAAACTCATTGTGCAACCCTTAAGCTCTGGTCACTCACTGTTCCTAAATAAAGGCTAGGTTAGTACTGGTTCTAGCAGACATCATACCTATAACATAGGACACAATAAGTACTGTGAGACAGAAAAGATGCTGTGTGCTTGGCCAGGCAGAACTCCTAGCAAAGAGACCAAGTCTGGTAGTGAAAGTCATCACTGAGCTGGGATACAGGAGAGCTTCCTTTCAACCCTCTAACTGGCAGTGGGAAGGATTCTAGCTCAGACTTGAGTTCCAGACCTCTTTGGTTTTGCAAGGCTGATAGCAGTTAGCTAACACAACTTGGTGACATCCATACCTCCATCAGACACAGAGAGCTTCTCCAGTTCAGCTTCCAGCTCAGCATCAGAAATGGGTGGATTCGGCACCTTCTGGGGAGCAGGAGGCAGGTCCACAGGCTCCTTAGCTGAGTCCTGCAGGAGACTGTCCAGCTCCTTCTCAAGCTCCTCAGTGTCCATCTCTGCTGATTAAAGGAAACATTCAGTTCCAAGAAGAATTAAGCAGCACCTTCATATCACAGACTGTGTTTCAGCAGAGACAAACAAGCTCAGCAACACACAGGCCAGAGGAACAAGATTCTCTCTTATAAAACAAAGCCACTCTAAAAATAGATCTAAATCAACATGACACAACTCTGAACTGAAAGCCACCAGCACTTAAGGGACTACAAGGATTTGGAGAGGCACAAATACCCACTGTCAGAGGAGACAATTCACTGTCAGTTCCCATCCCCTCTCAAGGCACCAGTAGCAACACCTTTGGTATTTCAGTGAGCAATTATCCTTCCAGGAAGGAAGACTGATATGTGGGGAAGAAGCAGGGAAAGGATGCAGCACAAAGGGCCGGCAGTGGCAAGAGAAGATGAGCAAAGGGTAAAAAGCCCCACACGTACCTAGACCATTGATCCCCACTCCAGCCAGAGTCTGGGCTACTTCATCTTGAGTATCACAAAGCTGAGGACAAACACACAGTGTTTGGTATTGAATAAAACCCCATCTTATGTCTTACTGCAGCCACTTGTGTCAAAAGTAGATAATAAAAACCAGAGCCACTTCACAGAGCAGAAGTTGCTCAAGAACTAATCCTTTCCTGCTTTTTACACCAGCTTATGCAGAAAGATGGCTCCCTTCATTTCAATTCATAACAATCCCATCTCCTTTCCCATCCTGAACTGCAGAAGATTATGGATTAGGCAGTTTTAAGACCCTGTTTTCATGCACAGTTGCATTCCAGCTTGTNTCCCAAAGTTGGCTTAAAGGCAGAGCCACTTCACAGAGCAGAAGTTGCTCAAGAACTAATCCTTTCCTGCTTTTTACACCAGCTTATGCAGAAAGATGGCTCCCTTCATTTCAATTCATAACAATCCCATCTCCTTTCCCATCCTGAACTGCAGAAGATTATGGATTAGGCAGTTTTAAGACCCTGTTTTCATGCACAGTTGCATTCCAGCTTGTATTTCATTTTAATACATCCTGCTGAGTGTTTTCGAGGAAACCTGGGTGCTTGTGCAATGCTCTAGCCAAAAGAACACATAAAATGCACAGATTTCAGGGAAGCTGTGATTACTAGCTAGCAATAAATGCAAACGTATAAAGCCAGTTATCTGATCAGTTATGCTGATCTAAAAAGAACAGGATTAAGTTTTCTCTGGTGACATCTGGGACAGAAACCAAACAGCCTCAACATTAGGAGCTGGGCAAGCTTGCTGTGTACGTCTACACACCACTTCTTTATCTAGATAAGCTCTCATGCCAATACCTCTTGTATCTGATCCACCAGGTTCTCTGCCTTCTCCACAGTAACATCCTTCATTGACAGTTTCAGAGCTCCCACACCAGCCTGATAGGCATTAAATACCTTTAAAAATACATAAAAAAGGAGAAAGATGCACAATGCTAAGAACAAACATCACCTTCTCTCAAAACCTGGTATCCAAGCAGGACCTTTAGAGAAGCCTTAGCATTCAAGCAGAAAAAGAAGCCATTTAGAGCAATACCCCAACAGAAGATTTGCTGTTTCCTAGAGCAGAGAATCAAGTCCCACCAGCCAGCCTGCACCCACCCCTCAGACATGAGCTCTGACAAGCAGGTAAAGCAGCACACAATGGGAAGAGCAGGGCTAAAGTGAGAAGCACAAGACAATATGAACACACTACCATCTGGTCAGTCTGGGAGGCGTAAATCCTGTCCAAGATCCCCTGCACTGCATCCAGCTTGGAGTGAAGCTCTTCAATGCGCCTCTCTGTCCTTCGTTTGGACTTCAAACACCTCAGTGCCTGGGGACGTGAGAGACACAGCCTGGGATCACCAACCAGGCAGCAGCCAAAGAAAGCGTGAACAAATCAAAACAGGAAGCCCTCTGCAGCAAGGCACACACACACCAACTGGTTTTAAGAGTTGGATGCTTCCATTTCGCTTCAGCACCTCACTCTGGACAAACGTATTCTTATCTTCACCTTAAGGAGACCTTTAGCCCCAGTAACCTCACTTCAATACATCTAAGATCAAGCACCCTGGCCATTGTCTGCAGTTACGGACCAGCTCCAAGGCACTTGTAGTTCCAAGTAGAATGGGACTTACCAATTGTTTCTTCCCAGCTCTACAAGCACTCCGGGCATCCTCTTTACACCTGTACAGATGCACAAAGGAAAAGAAGCTCAGTCCTTTGCAAGCAGCAGTTATTTTACAAATCAGCAACCATCCTCACTGTTTTGCTCTAACCCAAAGACACAGGGGCAACAATGCACTTCAGACACAACCACCCTTAACCCATTGTTGCTCCTCAGCAGTTGTCCTTGAATTCATTCCAAACCTTTGCAAAAGCTTTAGGCATCCATTCACTGCATGTTGTTTTTATGGGGATAAGGAACAAAGAGGGGAAAACCTACCCATTCACATGACTGTGACTACTGTGTTTACAGAACAGGAAGAAGCCTGCATCTTCAGAAACAGCTTCGTTCTAACTAGGTCACCGGAATTCAAAGTCCCACATCACATAGAAGTTCTTCCCACCACCCTTCCCCAAATTACTTCTCTGCTTCCTGGGAAAGGGACTCCACCTTCTGTGACAGCAGCTGTTCACTCTGCATCAACTGATAAACTCCAATGTCCACATCATTCATCGGGGAGACTTTGGCATGAAGCCCTCGGGCAAACTTCACTATCTAAAGGGAGAAAACCACACACTCGAGTCACTTGTCTCCACAATCTGTGCCTGCACTAGATATCCTCCAACTCTGATGAAAGAGAAGATGTTTTCACCCTCAGTTTAAGCCTTGTAACAGGGATGAAGACGTATCAGTCACCATATAGTCAAATATTGAACTAGCCAGGACCAAGTAACATCAGTGAAAACAGAAAGCTTTACTGGAACACCCTACAGCTGCCCTGGTGCACTGACCAGGGTATGGCAGTGTCACACTTGCAAGCAGTTCAGTACTGAACTGCACAGAGCAGCACCACAGGGAAAAGTGGCACCTTAGAGACAAGACTGTATTTCTGCAGTTCCTGACAGACAGGAAACCCTTCTCACAGAAAGCAGAACAGTGATTCTAATGGTGTGGAATGATTTGAATGTGAGTAGCTAGGGACAGTCAACCTGCAGGCAGACCGCTACAGTACCTGCCCATTTGCTGGCTGGTAACAGCATAAACGTTTAAGAACCTGTTGTGCAAGACTGAGGATTTGGTCTCATCTATAACCAGGTCATAACATTGGAACCCACAGGATTTACTTTCCCAAATGAAGAACACCCACATTGATCCAATAAGGTATTCTTTGCAGCCAGATGAAATGCAAGACAGGGATTATACCACCCAAAAGCAGTCACCTTTACCCTGTACCTTCTCTCCATTCTGTTCCAAGATCGTGACCCTCTTTTCCTTTTGCAGCTGGAGGAGCAGCAAGTAGAACGTCCTTTCATCTGGACAAACACTGGCACAGAGGGAACGCAGCTCCGAGAGGGCAACAACAGGGTGAGAAGAAAGTGCAGAGTTCTGATAGAGGCGATAAACTTCCTCTGCCTTCTCCTGGAAGGAAGCGGCAGAGCGGGCTGTGAGCGAGTGTACACAGCACCCTGCCTCCTCTCACAACAACTGCAAATCCACACCTGCTTCCTCCTACGCACTGAAGGTGAAAAGCCAGACAAGACTCACTGAGCGAGCTGCACATCAATGTCCAGAGGCAACTGCAATGCTTTCAAATATCACCCTTAATGGGATGAAAAAATAGCACGTTTTCATGGGAATCAGAACTACAGCACTCACTTGCCCTGTGCAAATGCAGCGGATGGAGTAACATAGGAACCACACAGGCAGTGTCGTCGGCACATCTCGAAATCCCACCTCCCACCCCCTGTTTAAAACCAATAGAAGCTCTTCTTTAATCACAGAATCCTGGATTGGTTTGTGTTGAAAGGACCTTAAAGCTTCTCCAGCTACAACCCCTGCCATGGACAGGGACCCTTTCCACTGGAGCAGCTTGCTCCAAGCCCCTGTGTCCAACCTGGCCTTGAACACTGCCAGGGATGGAGCAGCCACAGCTTCTCTGGGCACCCTGTGCCAGCACCTCAGCACCCTCACAGGGAACAGCTTCAGCCTAAGAGCTCAGCTCCATCTCCCCTGTTTCAGCTTAAAGCCATTAATCCACACCAGAAATGAGCTCNCCGCACAGGGCTTCAGCCTAAGAGCTCAGCTCCATCTCCCCTGTTTCAGCTTAAAGCCATTAATCCACACCAGAAATGAGCTCACCGAGTCATTTTGCACCATGTGTACGAGAGCAAAGGAAAAAGTTTTCCCCATTTCAAGTGAGAGTTAATGATGGGCTTCAGACCACTGAAACAACTCCAGACTTCACATCAAAACTTATGGTTTCTAAAACGTTTTTCTTCCTCCCCCATGCACATCCCCTCTGAAAGAGCTGTGGAATACCCACTGCAGAGGGAAGGTGCTGGCTGCTGTCAGGGTACCTACAAATAAAGGAAGCCAGCCAAGGAGTTCTCACATTTCTGCTCCCAGTCATTTAAATGCCACTCGCAAGCAACAGCAGCAAGTCCTGGGGCTAAGGCAGAGCAACACAGCCAGGGATGCACGCTCTGCCCAAATCAATGAGTTACAGAACACAATCCACAACTCTACCACTACCAATGTGCCAAAGGAATGGGGCTCTGACAGGATCCAAGGGCTGACAGGTCAGAGGCAAAAGTGACCTTTAATAACACTCATGCAAGCTGCACTCAGTGATACATGGCTGTGACTGCAACTGCTGCATCACCTGTGTGTCCCTGCAGCGGGTGGCACCCAACATGCAAGCTCCTCTTGTGTACCACACCTGCCCAGACTCAAACGTGAGCCTCACAGCACGCTCCTTGCTCCCCTCAACAAGCACACCTGCCCCTCCTGTTTCCTAGAAGCCAGTGAGCAGCCATTCTGTTTCAAGGAACATCTGTCGATATCAACTATTTCTTAGCCCTGAGTTATCCCATCCATCCTTAGCCACTGAAGGAGTACAAAGGAAGGTCTGTTCCATGCTGATCTTTTCTCCCTAGAGCACAAACTGAGTCACGATGCTTCTGGAGATGCACAATCTCAAGCAGGCTCCCAACACCACTCACCTGAAGCAGCTCCACATAAATCAGAACTTCCTCTTCTTCAGGTATCTTACTGTCACCCAGCACGCTGGAGAGAGTCCACTTCAGGGGCTTCAAAATGAAGACCCCCACTCCCCAGGAGATCCAGCTGCTGTCTACACTGGCCATGAAGTCTGACTCCCTCTGCATCTTGCCACGCCTGGAGGAGAGACACGCGTGCAGAACCGAATACAGTCACTCTACACCCTTCTGCCAGCACAGAGAACCATGGACTGAGCCACTGCTCTGGGCTTTGTACATCCACAGGGCTGGTGGCGCTTCCCAACCCCAGGGTCGAGCTGAAGTGTGAGGTGTTACTACAGGGTATGAAGGTGCGCAGAGGTCTCCCTGCCTCCCCACTTCCTTTGGGCACAAGGGTCTTTGGTTTACCATTTTCCAGCTTCCCAAGTTTCCCACTCAAAACCGATGAGGTAAAAAGGGAAATCAATGGGAGGCTCCGCTGGACACCTGGGGTATTTCAGTGGGGCATTAAACTGCACACATAGTTTGTCTGATACCCACAGACCTGGGGTTTATGCCACAGTCTCAGCTGCCTCCTGCTGCTCTTGAACCTTCCCAGGGTACCAGCCCCAGGCATTCGTTTCACACCACAGAGCCCTTGGTTGCAAACACCATCACTCACCACATCCCCGCATGCAGCTGTGCGCATCGCAACAACCGCCTTGGGCAACGTAACCCAACCGAACACAAAGCTACCCCTGCACCTACCCCACGGCATTCCCTCGGGATGTCCCGCTCCTCTGTGAGCCCCAGGGTGAGCTCTAGCTCCCCGCCCGCGCTTTTCCTTGCACACAGCTCCCAAATCCCCTATCACACACACAATATAACCCCGTATTCCCCCGGAACTCTCTGTGCTCGCCTCCAAGAACAGCACCACCCTTTCCCTCAGGTCCCCCTGCACCCCGCGTTCACCCAGCACCCTCCCACCGCCCTCCCTGCCGTGCACACGGCCGGCATCTTCCTTCCGGCACGCCATGGAGCTCTCCTTGCTCGCATCCATGCCTCAAAGCTCCCTTATGCAACCCCCCCCCCCTCCGCCTCACAGGGACCCCTCCGCGGCCTGCCCGCCGCCGGTACCTGAGGAGCTCCCGGAGGACGGTGCCGAGGCCGAGCGGGAGGCTGCCGCGCCGCTCAAAGCTGTGCTGCAGCTCTCGCAGGCAGGTCCGCACCGCTCCCCGGCGGCGGCCGCGGGCCAGCACCAGCCCGACCCAGAAAGCCATCTTACTGTCCCACTCGGTGCTGTTCACCTCGCGGCTCTGCTTAAAGGCCGAAAACAGGAAGGCCATACGCTCGTCGTCCGTCTCCCACTCGGGCGGCAGGTCCCCCGCCGGGGCCGGCCCAGGCGGCTCCCTCCCCGGGCTGCACATCTACGCGAGCCCCCGGCTCCGCCGCGGCCTAGCGCCCGGCCGGGACCCGCCTGGCTGCCGGGGAGCCGCGCACCGCGCAGGCGCACTACATCCCCCTCGTCCCCCCCTCCCGCCGCCTTTGTGTGGGCCGCGCCGCACCGCCTTCCTCCCCCACGGCCTGCAGTGGTACGGGCCTGGGCGCGCGCAGTCGCGGCGGCGCGGTCATGGCGTCATAGGGACGGGAGAGGGGAGCGTGGGTGCAGAGCGCAGCCCCGCATCCACCCAGCGCAGACAGCCCCGGGGTGACGGCTCCACCTCTGCGCAGCCTGCTCCAATGCCTGAGCACCTTCTGGGGCAGGAACTGTTCCTCAGCTCCATCCAGCCCTGCCCTGGTGCACCCTGAGGCCGATTCCTCTTGTCCCATCCCTTGGGAGCAGAGCCAAGCTCCTCCCGGCTCCATCCTCCTGTCAGGCCCTTGTAGGGAGCCATCAGGTCCCCCCTGAGCCTTCCCTTCTCCCTCTGAACCCCCCAGCTCCCTCAGCCCTTCCCCTGTGCTCCAGGCCCTGCCCCAGCTCCGCTCCCTTCCCAATGTCCCTGTTGTGAGGAGCCCAGCGCTGAGCACAGGACCCGCGGGGCGGCCTCCCCCGTGCCCAGCACAGGGGCACGATCCTGCCTTGGCCCTGCACTGGGGCTGACACAGGCCAGGGCGCTGGTGGAACCCTGAATATCTGGGCACACGCTGGCTCACAACAAGCACCATTGCGTAAGCAGAGCTGCCACGTTCCGGGTGTTGCTGTGTGTCTGTGTTCACCGTATGTGACGCTTTGATTCCATGCGGAACAGGCAGGTGTCAAACTCTGCCTGGGACCTCCGCACTGGAATGAGCTCATAGAACAGTCAGGGTTGGAAAGGACCTGAAGATCCTCCAGTTCCAACCCCCTTCCGTAGGCAGGGAACCTCACACTAAACCATGGCACCCAAGGCTCCATCCAAC
>NDXB01014496.1:7379-19937 GCA_002631895.1 Agapornis roseicollis
AAAAAAAAAAAAAAAAAAAGAGATTGACTGAGAACTTAGCCAATTTTATGAGTTTGAATCGTGTAGCATTTATGAGCAAACACTAAAAGCTGAGGCGGTTACTGCATGGAGCTGAAGGGTTGACCACAGCTGCATCAGATCTTCTTTGCTCCCAGCGCTCCTTTTCCCTTGCAGGTATGTGTGTTATTAAGGGCAGAATCTTAATGATGGCTGAGCCAGCCAGGCAGTTATTGTTGGCTGTTGCAATCTTCCAGGTGATGCAAGACACATGCAGTTTGGTGATTGTTTTGGGGGATTTTCTCCCACTTGATCACAGAAGTAACGATTTCCTCCCATGTTGCAATTTCCTGTAGAATTGTTTGTGTGATCTTCCTGGCAAGATCTATAAGGACCTCATAACCCTAGTATCAACACATTTGTACTAGCGGAAGAACTGGGCTCCATACAAGTGTCTGCTGCACCTCATTAGGACTAAGGTTTCTGCTCCTCCAGCTTGCCAGGGCATCAACACAAGTGTAGAGAAAAGATACTGGAAATTGTTAAAATATTTTGAATTTCTATATTGTATAAACCTATGTATGAAATATTAGAAAAAAAATGTTAATTAGGAGCTTTTTAAAGAACAGTTATAAAAGGGGTTTTTCTTTTGAATTTTTCCTTTTTAGTTTCTGGGGGTTTTATGTGCAATAACATTTGCAATCTGAAGTTCTGTAGTATGTTATCAAAAAATAACCATGGCTTGTTATGCATTAAAATTTTTGGACTTTTATGTGTTATGCCTGAGGTGATGCACCTCTGAATATAGAAGGTATTTTTTTACTCTTTGAAGGAAAAAAAAAAAAATCAACAGCATAGGAGTTTAATAATTAAATGTAATAAAACTGGTTGAAGTCTGAAATGTTTAATGTCCAGAAAGTTTGGGGGGATTTTTTTTTTGTTGTTTGGGATTTTGTTTTGTGGCTTGTGTTTTTGTTGTAGAGTTTTTTGTTTGTTTGTTTGTTTGTTTTTTGTTTCCCCCCACCCCCCCCACCCCCCTTTCTTTTTTCTCTGCAAATTTAGAGTTTTTTAAGGTGTGCTCGAAGCCTTGATCTTCTGATCTCAAGTGTTTCTGGATAGGTTTATCATTACCCTGGAAATCTTTAGAAACTATGCTCTTTGCTGTGATTACATAAGCTGCATCTTGGAATGAATTAGCATCTACCATGACTTTTTTACCCACTGTAACTGCTTTGGTTTTGAGTTCACTTTTCGTTTTCTCTTTAGACAGAGGTGTAGAGGTACAGGGAGGATGATCTTTTTTGCTTGTGTTTTCACCAGTTGTGTGTCAAATGGTTGGTTTCTATTGTCTTGAAAGTGACAATAAGACTCCTAATAGTTAAGGTGAAGATTATATACACTGTCATTTTCTGAATTCTTTGATGTAGAAAACTGGTGAATTTCCTAAAGTTGTTGTAAATGTTGATGCAGACATTCAATAAATCTGTGGATTTTTATTTCAGAAATTAGTAAAAACTTGTCAACTTGACATTCATACCTTCAGTCTTGCCTTGACTGAGAATTAACTTAGACCAGTAAGATTCACAAAATTAATTTGCCGTAAAAAATGCATTGGGAGGGGACACAATCCACCCTCCAACCCAACAAAATCAACTCCAAAACACCTATGACTCTTTTTTTTTTTTTTTTTTTTTTTTTTTTTTTTTTTGTGAAACTAGAGATTTATAATCTGGCAAATAATTCTTGCTTTGTGGGACTTTATACTTCACCTGAAATAATTTGTGAGAGAATGTTACTGATGAGCTCATTAGGGCTGTGATATGACTCCCTTATTTTGATAGTTTAACTCATGGTCTTCATGCAGAGTATTCATTCAGCAGAGCTACTTCCCTGTTAAAAAATCTCAGTCAGGCCTCCTTTTCCAAGTGTCATCATCTGCACAAAGAATCCTTAATGACCCAAGGTTATTCACAACTTCGTTGTAGCCATGGGAACAGAGCTTCTATTCTCTGACAAAAAAAAAAAAATAATATAAAAATACAAAAATTCATGAGCCTGCACTACTTCTGGTGGTGGAGCCCTTGCAGATAGTCTTGATATGCAACAGTTATTGTACACCGCTGATCTCTTCCCCTTCTATTTCACCTATTTCATCTGGGTTCCTGATGTCTGGGCTTTTGTTGAATTCTGTATCTTTGAGTTTTAAGCTTTTTTTATTTCTTGCTATTATGGTATAAATGTCAACACTGTTCACTGGTGTGACTAACACCATTAGTGCTGTATTTCTCAAAAGAACTTTCAGGTTTGTCTATTTGTTCATGACTTTAGATAAATAATTGTTCAATGGCTTGCCAAGTTGGCAGAATTTCCAGCAGTGCAGTGTTTGAATTGAGTGTTTTTAGAATGTGTGACAAAGCTTGTGTGTGATCAACCTGTCCTCTGATATTTCTCTATCAAGATAACATAATGCTGTTTGTACTTCAGAAGACATTTTCTATCTGATGATATGGTTTCTGTGACACATGCTATTTTGAAATAAACCTTTAATTGGTTAAGCATTTAGAAGTTATATTGTTGTGTTTTGTCTTGGTTGTTTTTTTTTTGTTGTTTTGTTTTGTTTTTGTTTGGTTGGTTGGTTTTTTCTGGTTGGTGTTTTTATTTTTTATTTGAGTCAGGTTTTTTTTTGAGCTGTGTTTATGAATAAAATATAAGGATACTGATTCTCAGAACCATTAACTTAACTAAGTTAAGCTAACTCCATTGACCTAGATTATGTGATTTGGACAATAGTAGGGGATGCTGACAGACAGACTGTATAGTGGCAGCATCTTTTGTACACTGCATATCAGAATACGTAAAATATTAATTGCTATGTTGGGAATATTATGATGTGTACCAGGTTCCAGGTATATGCTGATGAGATTGTGAAGATGCCAGGATAACATGTAGTGTATTTTTGACATGCAATAGAGGACATAACTCTTAATCTCTCAGAGTATTTCATTTGGAGTTAAAAAGAGGTGACTTGTGGATTTGTCTTATAGCTTAGTTAATGAAGTAGAACAAGTAATTCTTCAATTCTGTTGTTTTAATGGATGTTAAGAAGTGGGTTTGCACCCCAGGCTTGCACCTGCTGATAACACAGAAAAGTCTGGCTGATGCAATATTAGAAGTTGTTCTAGTGCTCTGCTAATTTTTCATCATTCAAGCTCACACTAGCCAGAAAATCAACCGTATTCTATTGTGGTTCATGAAACTCAAACCAAATCAGTCCAGGGTAGTATACGATCTTTCATTGCATAGTGTTTTTCATCTTAGTACTTCTCTTGAGAAAATCTGCTAAAGAGAGGATTGTATTCTTCCTCTCAGATGAGCTAATTCACTAAGCCATCCAAAGAACCACTCAGTAAAGGGCGATGGAGGACAGAATTTGCTTTTACAGTCATGGAGGTCTGCAGGACCTAGAGGAATGAGAGCTTCAGTGTTTTCCATTAAGTGATTTCATTTTACTTAGTTAATAGATGCAAGAATGATTTTTTTGTTTCACCTGGGAAATAAACTAAAATTCTGACAACTTCTAAGGGGATCAAAATTTGGTCCACTTGAGACAAAATAAGCTTCTTGTCTGAAATCACAAGCTTAAGGTTTTCTAAGTGACTACCAGAAAGTCACAAGTATGAATCACTATTGTTTTGGATCACATTAAGTTCTTGCACTAGTGCAAACTAGATATCAACTGCTATAAAGTTATAAAGCATTTTTGCATGCACCCTTTTTACATTGTTAAGACTAATTAGAAAAGGTACTTGAAAAAGTAAGACAAATTGAAGTCTCTAGGCACTAGTGAATTCTAGAAAAGGAGTAAAATGGAAAGGCCTGAAATGATCACTAAGCACATTTTGGGGATAGGTGACATTTGGTCTAAAAATGTCACATTTCACTGTGAACCCAAGCCTTTCACAATAGTTATATTGGTCCTCATAATGCATTTCTGTCTAGGCTGGATTATGTTGACTTTCAATTCAATAAGCATAAGAAAGACTTGGCAGATATTCTGTCTGCTTTCAGGAAGCTTTGTGTGCTTAACACTTAATCTATTGGGTACTGTGTTCTTGGTTTTTCACTTATCTTTCTGGTTTAGAAAGAAATAGTCTTACCAGTTTACAAGTCTTATTTTCTCAAAAGTCTATAACCATAATAATTTCCCCTGCAGAATAGCCTTTAAGTTTTGAGAGCTACACTAATATGGATTATAAAATTGCATGTATTCTTATGAGTACATGCTAAATATTTTTCTCAGTCATCGTTCATTCCATATTTTTCTGTGTGTGTTCATGTAAGTCTGTAAGTTGTGGTTTATTCCTTCCCTCTATGGCAGCCTTACAAACAAGGTCAGTTCTAAGAATCTATGCTTAGTTTTCTTTATCAGTCGAGGCCTATGAAGGAACATGATGTGTCTCAAAAAGTAGACATCAGTGAGCTAGAGATCAAATAGGTGGAAATCCAATGGAGTGGGCTTTTTTTTTTTTTGCAATAAGGTCATATTTTGCCAAGCATGGTTTGTTTGGGGTTTGGTCATTTGTTTGTTGTTGAAGGTTTTTTTTTTGTGTTTGTTTGTTTGTTTCCTTCATCTGTTTGGTTTTTGTTTTGATTTATAAACCCTAGTTCAATCCTTTTCTAATTTTGGGTAAAAGGCATCATCCAGTTCTTGACACAACAGCATAAAAGACTTAAAATGCTGACAGAAAGGCTATGTATCACAGTACTTCTAGCCAACTAGAAATTCTCTAGGAATTGAAAATTGCTGACTAGAAATGTCAAATTTTAATGTTTATCTGAACAGAGCTGTAGCTGCATGTCTTTTGTGGTTCACTCCTCATTGCTATTAAAGGTACTGTAACTACTAAGGTTCAAGAAGGCCATTGTGTAGAGAAACTTAACTTGATTTTAAAGCATTGTCTTAAATGCATGAAAGGGAGATTAAAATTTCACCGAGCTCATTCTTGATCTGTTTAACATATCATTCATATTCTACCAACCAACAACTTGTCTTTTTTGACACAGAGACTTTTGTCAAAAGAATGTGACTGTAGAAATAATGATGTTTTAATTGTATGTGCTTCATACAGCCTTCCAAAGGAAGCAGAAGGGAAGGTGCTCAGCAGATCTTAAAATAGTTCTGTATCAAAGAAAATTAATTACATCAGTTTGTACTCTTGGTTGTTCTTCAGGTGAGTGATAGTGGGCTCTATTCTCCTTCTGTGAATGAAACACGCAGGACTCCTCAGTTGTGTGCCTTGTAGTGTTAGAGCATCTGTACAATATTTATGACAATAGATTCTTATGTTCTTTTACTGCTGGAAAAATGAGGAGTTAAGAGGCCTTATTCCCATATTGTGTGGTTTCCAAAGTTACAATACTTTTTAATGAAAGAGAATGGATGTTTGAAAAGTTGTCTTTATAATAGCATTTTTCAAGATCATGTCTTACAAATAAGTCTGTGCAATACTGGTTTGGGTCTTTTTAATTTTTTTTGCTCAGTGATGGCAGTTTTCTCTTGATAGTATTTAACATTGAATGAAATAGAACACTTGAATATTCATTATTTTCAGGGAGTTATAATAGGCAGGATAATGTTAGTGGATACACATGTTAGTAAAACTTGAAAAATGTATTTTAACTTGGAGTATTTGAAAAAAACATGGAAGCTTAGTTCAGCAGCTCTTGGGGTTTATACTTATTTGTGCAGTCCTTGGAACATTCATCATGTTAGCTTATCAGATAGTAGGTTTTCTTTCAGCTGAAATAGAAAAGTTTGGGTGATATGCCCTTGGCATAGTACTATAGACTACCTTACACAATGTCTGTTGCAAAGGTGAAATGTGCTGTTGTAGTTTTGGGAAGTCAGTTTTGACTTGATGCTTCTGAAGTTCCTATCAGCTACAGTGCAATAGGTATCCTGGAATTTCCCTCTCTGTTTAGGTAAGTGCTGTGCCATATTAATCTCTTTCAGTCTGTATTAACTGCTCTACATTACATATATATCTAGAATAATTGTCTCAGGGTAAAGAAAGTTGAAAGAGAGAAAGAAAAATTGCAATGCAACTTCAACTGCTCAAGTATTGTTCCCTGATTCATTTTAACATGTTGGGGTGCATGTTGATCTCTTCTATGAAGACATGAATAACATGAAAAATGCATATGCTTCTTGGGTACACTGGTAAAGACAGTTTCCCAAGAGCTACAGTTATATCTGGGCAGATCTTGTGCTAATCCTAGGAATACACTATGAATATAATGAGGGATCAAACTCCAGTGGCAGAACTGAGGTCCAGACTGTGGTTATTTAAAAATAAATGAAGAATTTGTGGTATAAATAGCTGTAACATCTGAACTAAATAGAACTATGTTGCTTTACGTTTTGATCTCTATCTGACTCAGTAGAATAAGACTCTATTTCTTTTCTCCAGTGAATTTTTGCTTAATGAAGAGCTTTACTTCTTCTAGAAAAAAAACAGCAAACCCACCCAAGCCAAAACAACAATTAGGTGACAATAGTGGAGAGCAAACACTGGTACTAAGTGAATTTAATGGTGCTACCCTTGCTTTGTCCCAACATAAGTGAGTGGAAAATCAGCCTCATGGATTCTTTAGTGGTGACAACATTATCCTTAAAAGCTACACTGAAATACCTAAAGATGTGAAGATTTCCTCAAGCTTTCCTTCCAACCTTCATGCCCCAGTGTCCTTAAACCACCACATGCAGAAATCATGGGAAGAATTGCAGAAGTCCCCCAGAAAAGGAAACTGCAAACAGTGAAAATTACTTATATAGTTTGGTGTAGTGATTTGGTTTTTAAAACCAAAATATTTGGAATGGATTATGGGAAAAGAGCTAGATCAGCCAAATAGGAAGGCATTTTTTCAGTCCTAGGTGTGTAATGCTCCAGGTAGAAAATCCACTGGGGTCTCTGACGAAGTGTGTGCTCTTCTCTCAAGTCCTGCTATATGGGAGTCTTCAACTGCACAACACATAGTAACTCAGCAAATCAAGAAAAAACAACTGACTATAAAATCATCTCAAAAACAAACAAACAAACAGGCTTTATATCTGAAGCAGGAGCAGCTAGAGATCAGAATGATTTTTAAAAGTGTAAAATAATCACATCCAAACAGGACATTGAGGGGAATGGAGCTTTCTGGTTGAGATCCAGCCACTTCAGACTACAAGTTCTCAGTTTTCACCTCTATCTCTGTATGAATTTTTTCCTACGGTCCAAGTGCAGCTCCTGCATATGGAACTAAGGGCTAGGTTTAGAATTTAGTGCTGACATTTCTTATTATGAGGCAAATGTAGTTGTCATTGCAAGGTCCTTAAAGTGGTAAGGGGTATATGGGTATGTGAACCAGTCCTTACTTTGAATTCCTTTAATCTTCATTCCTACAAGTCTAGTAGTTCATCTTACTGGTTGAAAGTTATAAAGGTAGAGTAAAAAATAACTTGCACTAAAGATGACTGGAACAATTTTTTCCAAAGGAAACAAGAGTCCTGCAGAAATGACAAACTAGATTTGTCTACTGAACCATGTTGGTCTAGTGAGTAAGGAAAATGCCTTGTGAAATTATTTGAAAAAACCTTAATGTGCCCTGAAAGGGGGTGTGGAAATGGAAGGGAATTTCATCAGTGTCTTTGTACTGGTGTCCTGTAGATTTTATATCATCCTAAGAACTATGCTTCTTGCACTGAGGAGATACAGCAGTATCTGCTTGACAAATTTTTTTTGTCCATCTTTTTCAGTAAGAAAAGCACTTCATGGGAATAATAGAATGTTATAACACTTTAATATTTACCATTCACAGATCTCAGAGTCTTTAATGAATATCAAACAAGCCACCCCTGTTACACAGCTAAATGTCACTGGCCCCACTTCATGAATGGGTAAATTGAGACTAAGAAAGGTTAAGGCACTTGTCAGATGTTGCTCAGAAAGTCTGCATCAAAGCCATGCATTTCTGACTTTGCTTTCTAGCCAGCAGTTTAATTTCTCTGACATATAATGAAAAATCATAATGGAAATACATGATTAGTGGATAACAAAGATCCCCTGCTATTATCTGTTTATTTCTCTATATGTGTTTTTATAATGCTTCCAGATAGCAGGCTTTTCAAATATTTTCAGATATCTAAAGATTAAAAAGTCCTCTGCTTAGCCTGAGCCAATCTACCTTTTTTTGTGATGCCAGGGAGAGTTAAATGGAGAGGTTGGGCTCTGTTTCTGAATCATCATGGCTTATTCTGAATGTATTGCTGCTCCTCTCAGCTCATCCCCCTTTTCCTCCCCCTTCAGTTCCTACAGTTTGATGTTTCTCTGTGCTGTTTTTTAGCAGCTAAGTGGAGATATAAAATGACCCAATCTATAATGACATATTTAGATTTCAGACGTTATACTGGCCAATATGCTTGTAATTAAGGTGTCTTTGTAAAGTGTACTTTTTTGCTACAGGTTAAAGTGTTTTCAGGTTTGCTATGAGGAGCTGTGGTATAATCCAGTTAGATTTATCATAGCTGTATTCCCTATAGACATCTAAAAAGATACAGTATCCCAGAAGTTATTGTATGTTTTGAAATTATTCTTAGTAGTTGTTGTAGGGCACACTGAATGAAAATATCAGAGTTTAAGCTATCACATCTGTAACTTTATATCACTGTAATTGTTTTTTTGCAAGGAACTGTGGTCAGCTGACTTTTCAGAATAATAGTGTAAATGATTTCTACTTTAAATAGGCCACATTATATCAGAATGGTCATTTTTGATGCCATTAGCTATGTCTGTCACTATCAGGCTCGGGTGATCCTCTATTACAATAAAATGTAAAATTATTAAATATCAGTAACATGAATAATCAGTAAAAATAACTGCATATTTTTCTTAAGAATATTTTTGTGCACAGAATTTGCCGAGAGGCACATAATGATGAAAGCAACTGAGTTCGGAGCATGTGGTTAAGGTCTCAAGGTTCAGAATCTGTAAAGAGGGCCCAAAAAAAGAGCCCCGCAAAAATCTCTGTCTGAGTTTCCCATTTGTGGACTGTAAGAAACTAAGCTTTTGTTTTATATGCTTTTTATTACGAACTCTTTTGGGTTGCTGATTCCTTTGTTCTACTGTGTATAGCCCAGTAGATCTTTGGTCTTATTTGTGGTGTGGCTTTTGACCAAAGTACCAATATATTTATTTGAGTATTACACAATCCTAACAGTTGAGAAACATCAGTCTGGAGAAACCAGAAGAGGATGACTTAATCCAGAGCTCACTCAAACTGGGGACTTGCTTCTAACCTGTATCAGCTGAAATCAGGCCTTCTTTTCTCAAAAGCCAAATCTGTATCTGACCTGAAAACCTGAAGTCTTCGAATAACATGCTTCTTCTTTAACTGTACTTCTCTATTAAAGAAAATGTGTTTGTGAAATCTAGTGTGATAAATGTGTTCTGAACTTCCATATTTAGGCTGAGGCTATGTGTCAGAAGTTAAGGTACCCAAATAGCATGTAGTTTTATTTTGTGGAAAATGCCATTAATAAGTTTAACATATTTGACTGTTTCACTTTTATTTGCTTACTGTTTTCTGTTTCGTATCTAATTGCTGTAGTAACAATCCATTGAATCATAAAAGCATGAAGAGGCATTCACACAACTGCAGTTTTTTGATGGAGGAAGAGAGAAAAAACCCCAAGTATTAGTAAATAATATGTTAATCTGACTAAATGGATCTTCCCCTAGAGATTTTCAATTGCAGTATTTTGCTGTGTTGCTGAACAGAGAGCACTGCTTTGACAGAAATGACTGCCAGATGCAGCTTTGAACTGTAAATAGGACAGTGCCTGTACTTCTAGAGCAGCAGCAAGCAAAGGTTTCAGTGTGGATCTCAGCTTGTTACAAAGACTTAGATCTCTCAGATACCTGGTTCCTGGGTTGCTAGGACACATGGAAAATGTTTTCATTCATTTGTCTGTGGGGAAAAAACAAAACAAAAAAAAACAAACCTGGAAGAGAGCAGATGCTTTAGAAGGCAGGTTAGTACTGCCTTGATCCACTCCCAAGCTGTGTACATGTGCCCTGGGGCTAGCTCCAGGTTGCAGACCTATGGAGAAAGTCTCCAGGTGACATATGGGTTGGTTTTAAATAAAAAATTTAAAAAAAATCATCATGGAATTTATCTGTAAAGGAAAGCTGGCTGGAGTCTCTGATCCAGGTAAAACCAGAACGGAATATCACAGTGTGCTGCAGGAACTGCAGTGGGTTGCAGAAAACCTTGTTAAGAGACAGTGAAAGGGCTGTTGTTGCCTTTGCATGCTTTGCATGCTTTACATACTTTATCTTGCAAGCAGCTGCTATCTTATCCTGAATGAGTGAGCAAGAGCCAATATTCATTTGGGTTTATCTGTCAGGCAACATGAAAGCAATCAGATGGTAGAAACCAGTCTTAAAATAGAGAAGATGGTGTATCATCAGCAAAACATTTTGCAGTCTCCTTTGCTGGCAGTGGATAGACAAACCTATGTAGTTATCATTGTGGAGGTGTCTTTAGGCAGGAAAATCAAACCTAGTGCTACCTTTTGGGGTAACGCTGAATGCAGGAGAAAATTGACCTTTCTGTTTTTTTTCCCTATCAGATATCAGAGCAGTGAATTTAACACCATTAGAGGTGTAAAAGTCTGTTGAAAGGTGGATCATTTTATCAACGTTAGCAGCTGACTCAAGGTTTAAGCTTTCTTCTTTCTCCACACCCCCACCACCCTCACCCCACCCTGAAACGGCTGAAAACTAATTAAATCAGAGTGGATATTTTTCACCTCATTTTCATATTTTCTTCTATAGCAATGTATACTCGGTTTGGTATAGGGAGAAATTGAAGAAATCTTTGAAACAAAGTGTGTTTACAGTTCGATATTGGCATTCTTCCACTAAGGAAGAAATTGGAGGGTTTAAAAAGAAAAACATGCTTCTTGGAAAACAAGCCTTCAGAAACTCAGATAGAATTCCTTAATTTTGCCAAGAGCTGCTTCTGCCCTTGTAGAAGTTGATCAGTCTCTGTGCCTCAGTTATGCAAAGTGGAAATCCCTATTATCTGACTGTGGTAGAACGTATCTACCAAAGAGTTTGAGAAAATGTTTTGGCAATGGAAACTGTGGTGGGGTGGCAATTACTGCATGCATGTCAATAAATGCCTAACAAATATTCATTTAGGTGGGGCTGATAGGTTACTGCAAACTTGTCCTAGGCTTCACACATTGTTCTGTTTGTTACTGTCTGGAGCTGCTTCTGTTTCTAATATTATTTTTATTTATTAAAAACCCCACAAAACTACTACTTCCAAAGAACAACTTCACATGGTGCCAGCTAACTTGCAACCCCAGGTACAAAGAGTTTCAGGGGTTTTTGCTTTCCAACCAGCCTGGAAGACATAAGTAGGAGATCTTGGCCAAGATTGTAAGGAGTGTAACGTGGAGTGGAAGATTATGAACTATTTTCTTCGAATTTCAAAGTGCACCTCTGTGGCTTCAGCTGAGGAAAGTTCCTCAACAGTCACTTGGCTTCTGTGGATAACACAAGAAACAACACAGAAAGCCAAGCCTTGTTCTTAGGTTTGCCAGGCTTAACAATGAAATTTATCTGAACTGCAGTGTTTGCTACATTTTGTGCTAAATTGGACCCATGACTACTATTACATCCTATGTGAATAACTATTTATTTGGACTGAAGAGTTTGTAAGCCTTTTTTGTGTAGTTTGCCTGTTTTCTGCCCAAAGAAATTCCTAACTTTAAAAATTTGTATCTTCCTCTCCTAATTTGGACAGGGAAGGAAACCATCATACTGATTTGCCTTCCCTTCATTCTGTGGCTGATATGTTTCTTGTAAAGAAGGGTGAGAGTTCTCTTGTCTGTTCTGTGCAGTGTCACTGCAATCTGTTGCCTAAGTAAAATGCTTATGAGAAACAAGAACTGGCCAATGTAGTTGACAGATCTAAAATATTCAGCCCCTTCCTGTCTTGCAGGACTGTTTCTGTAAAGTAATGCTGCATTCTTAGTCTAGGAATACTTCCTGCAAGAAGGATACAAACCAATGGTTCCACATTTATAGCTGTCATGAGAAGTTCAGGACACTCCTCTGGTCTCAGATTTGTGATGTGACAAATATTTTATTGCCAGCCAGGCTTCTTACTAGTGATCCTAAGACAAAGAAAGTGCTATATTTCTGGGGGTGTAGTATTAGAAGTATGGTCTGATTTGGGTGAATGTTCTTGCAAGATCTGATAAGAACTATGTTGCATACTTTCTATTGGGATGGGGGTTTTAAAATGAGTTAATCATCCAGCTGCCAGTATTACACTGTTGGACATGAAAGCTCTAGTCATGAGTCTTCTCTGAAGATCCTTGTTTCATGACTTCTGATTAAAGGGGTTCTGCACAGATTTGTTTTTTGTTTTTTTGTTTTTTGGTTTGTTTTTTTTTTTTTTTTTTTTTTTTTATATTGGTCTTTTTTTTTTTTTTTTTTTCAAAAA
>NDXB01014496.1:23891-66465 GCA_002631895.1 Agapornis roseicollis
TTTTTTTTTTTTTTTTTGATGGGGGGAAAAAAAGATGAGGGCTTGATAAGGAGATTTGTAGATGAGGCTAAGAAAGCATCATTAGCACCAAAAGGGATCATAATTTTAAACAGGTAAAGTAAGATGACTGTAACTGGAGTAGAAAGACTGAGAAACAAATAGCACAAGTTAAGCTGTTATATATAAGGAGCTTGGGTTCCAGAGATGACAGCAGTGGGGAAAGACTTGTGTATATTAGCTAACCAGGTGATTCCAAAATACTGAAGCAATTAAATATCAGACTAGACTGAGCAAAATGTTAATATTGTACAAGGTACTATGTTGGTTACTGCATTTACATATGGGTCAGCCATTTGAGCAGTAGGGTATTTGTAGCAGTGATTTTCTGTTCTCTAAATAAAGGCTTAAAGTATACCTACATGGTACAGCAGCACTGTATGTTAGAGGTTCAGAGCACTGGTTCTGAACTTAACCACAGCAACAGGACAATTGGCTTTCCTGGGCCTAGTGTACATGTGGAGGCAAGAATGTTATTAAATTCTTCACTGAGAACCAAATAGAAGCAAAATAGATTAATAACAGAATCTGAGAGCTAAAGTATAAATTGCTTGCAAATCTAAGTCACCTGTTTAAATTCTATTTTTTTTTTTTTCCAAGTGGTATGTTGTCTTACGTTTATGACAGCCAGGCTACTGCTGTCACTTTTGCAAAAAGGCAATTAAAATAATTTCTGCTGTTCTGACAATTGATGTTAGCTCCTGTTTGTTTTGTTTTACAAATGAGCTGCATTATTATCTATAGCACTGACCATCCTTCCAAGTATCCTATCATGTAAGTAGTTTGTATAAATAATTAAAAGCTGGGGTTCACAGTGGTGTCTGCAACAATGGGCTTGTTTTCTGCAACTTGATAGGAAAGATTTGATTTACATCTGCTCTGGGTATTTTATTCCCTGTCTTATTAAAGCTTACAACTTAGATATGCCATAGTTTTTTATGGGGAACCTTGCCAAACATTTTCAGATGAAGAGAAATTTTCTCCAATTAAGAGATAGTATCAGTGGAATAGAGCGTTGTCACAGGATAATGGTCTCCTGCTGCTTTGTTAAATGCCAAGGTAAACCTGAGGCATTTATCAGAAATTAATGTCAAAGCAAAGTCGAGAGGTTTATCTTGAAAGCTGGAAACACTAAGCCTGTGAAAATGTTCTGTTAGAAAATAGTCCATGTTTCCTTGTGCATCCTTCTTCCCCCAATTACACTTGGAAGCAAGCAAATTTTCTTTCTGGCACCAAATATTGCTCCCCAGAAACAGGTACCAAGTTTTTCTTTGATAGATAAAGAAGCTGTTGAATCTCTATGCTGAAGATGATTAGTTCTGCTGATTGTTTTGCATATATGTGTAAGCTTTACCATTGCATCCCATTACATTGAAGATATCATGGGCTTTTATTTTTTGAGGCTTCCCATAACCCTAATCCAAAGTACATTGACTTCAGCTGAAGAAAAAGGGAAGTTTGGAACTGAAAAGTGTAAACATTTCTCACAGCAAGTACAATAATCTGCTAGGCTTGCTTTATTATCAGGATAGGCCCTGAATGAAGGGGCAGAGTTGGGGAAAAGAATGGATAGAAGATAAAAATATAGCTCAGTGACTTGGAAAGATGCATCAAAATGTCATAAGGCACAAAAATAAGTTTAGTGTGATGTTCCCAATTGTTCATCAGAGACACTGAGTAAAGTCTGTCAACTTGCAAACAGAAGAACCTGTCTATCTCTTAGTTCTAAAGCAAATCTTGTTAGAGGAGTAAATCTCTTTATGTATTCTTGCTCTTCAGCTGCAATGGAACACTTTTGATAGTGTCACAAGGTGTCCACTGCCTTTTAAACCCTAAACTGACCATGTCAAATCAACCCTAATAGCTACTTAGTCATGTATTGAATTAGTCCAGGAATATGCATGAATTTTGATAAATGTCCTCAATTTTCTTCCTTCAATAACATCTAAAATATTAATATTTGACATTTTAATTTCTTTAGTTTCTCTTTTTCTTTTTTATTTTTTTTATTTTATTTTTTTTTGGTAGCAGTGATTGCTCTTTTTTCACCTCCTGTCCCCTCCACTGATGTATGAAAAAAGCAATGATAAGTTGCTTTTTCTCTGTCATTTAATGTTAACTCAATCATATTGTAAAAAAACATAGAAAAACTTCTTGAAATGAATGCTTCAAATTTATGTATAATCTAGAGATTAGAAGAGAGTATATGCCCGTCTCATGATCAACAGAATTATTTCCTTTATATTTCAAAATATATTCTTATGAAGACTATTTTTAGGAAGGATTAGATTACTTTGTATATTTGTAGGCCATATATTGCTTTACTGAAAATCCAAAGGTGAAAACAAAGGAAGTACCTAGAAGTGAAGCTGTGTAGATTGCTTTCTATTGTCCTAGTCTTAAATATTGGAAAAATAATCACATGCTGGCAAATACATGAAGTCAAATCAGTTCACTCTTTGAAACTGCTTTTTCTTTGCTGACTTTTTCAGGGTAAATATTTTTCATTTGGGAATGTTTCTCATCTCTTTAAAAATTAAATCGCCCCTGGGCCTCACTCAAAATCTGAATGCTCCAAAACTTTAGGCATGGTCTGTGTGCTGCAGGTTTGTCCCAACTGAGATCAAAACACAACAACAAAAACCCAAAGCAACAGAAAGCGAACCTCAACACCTGTGTTTCCATCCCCAATCCCCACACCGCCCCCCAATGTTCACCCCCAAAAAACAATGCCAAAAACCCCACAGGTTTCTTGTTCATATTGGCAGTGTATTCTACTTCATTTCTAGATGACAGTTCACCATTTTTGGGCCCTGATTTATTATAAACTGGATTTATTAATCCAGTTTACTAAGAAGATGAAAAGAGACAAGTAAGGAGAAACAAGTGGGTTTTGTTATTTATTTTTTCTCTCTCTGTCACAGAAGAGAGATTCATTTCAGAGCTGTTTTCAGAAGACTAGATATTGGGTTGTACTGCAGCATACAGTGTTTCATCAGTCATGCTGCATTATGTCATATTAGGTGCTTCTAGGAATTAATTTTAGTTTCTGAGATTTACTGAGGCATGGGAGAGACAGTCATTCCCTTGATATCTCGACAACGCCAGTGGCGGGCAATCCTCCGCCACCAAACAGGGAGGACCCTTTTCATTTAAGATTGAGAGAGTTCAGGGGGAATTGCAGAGATAAAATGATGAAGCAATCCTAACAAATTAGTATGTGATATTAAAATCTTGTTCAGGAAAGATGTACATGATCCTGCAGAGTTCCTAGATATGGCAGGTTTCCCAGCCTTGTGGTCAGTTCAGCTACCTCAGCATCACTGGTCTAATATGTGTGTGGCAAAGCACAAACAGGAATTCTGTGGTTCAGCTATGCCAGGTGATGCAGGAGCACATATGATACCAGATGGTAGGCTAATGTGAACCAAAGACCATACAGCAGCCCTACCTGGAATGAGGAGGCGAGTATGTAGTTATGTGGCTATGTCTTTGAATAACCAGCTGTTAGTCAGCTTTCTCAAAAGTGATGTGCGGGAATAGAAATGCATTAGTAAAACATGCATTAGTTTTCACTGAAACAAATAAATTCTTTGGATTTATGTGTCCTTTGACTTGTGTCATTCATGGAGGTGTCTCCAGAACTTCAGCCTATCATGCAAAGGGGATACTGTTAAATAGTTTGGCCTGATGGAATAATTTTTATGAAAATATTGAAACTTCTGAAGTACTTTTTTTTGAATGAAAACATTGTACATTTCTATTATGTTTCACAAACATGGAGTGTTGCTATTTGATAAGTTTCACTGATAATGGTAAATAAAAAAGAGAAGTTGTACTTTAAGGAACTGGTGAAGTTCAGGAAAACATTTCAGGATGATATGAAGGGACGTTAGAAGTTACTCACCTCTTTCCCTGCTTTAAATTTAATTTAATTTAATTTTCTTTAAATCTAATTTAAATCCCTGTGGGTAGTTATGAAAAAGAAATACTGGGGTGAGAAACCACTCTCTTGTCATTTTATTCCCTAGGTGGTGCATTCTGAAATTTTATATTCAGATGACAGCATACTTAACCTCTCAACTGAATCAAAGAAGTACTTCGCTGGTCTAAAATAAAAATATTAGCTGTTGCCAAATCATCCTTAGCAAAGAATTAAGTGGATCTGAGCTGATTTTTTTTCTTAATATGTGATGCTTTTCAATAGCAAAATTCATTCCAGTGTCATTGAGGAAGGAATTTCTAGGCAATATGAAACCGTAATCCTGTAAGCAAAAGTGAATGAAAGTTATGTTGTCTTCAGGAACTGGTCTGCAATACTTTACACTTAAAAAATAAGTAATCTTATTCTTCTTTCTTCTAATTGAGAACACATTAATATACAACTTAAACTCCTCATTCTCTCTTTGCAGGTCACTAGTATGATTGATACAAACAATACTGCTTTTCTTTGTTCTAAAAAAATAAGCCTTTTAAGAAATTATCTTTGTTTCTGCTCTCCCTCTTTCAGTATATCTTTTGATGCACTCATGGTTACAACAGCACAAATAGGGGTCTTGACAGAAAACAGGAGATGTGTTTTGTGACAATGTCTCATTATCAGCTTCTGGAGGAGACTAAGATTCACTGCAAATGGGTCCTGAAGAAAAGGCAAACCAATCCGCAACCTTGGTAGAACAACAAGAAAATAGCATTAAAGAAGCTGTTGCACTTCCATCATATGCTCTTGTGAGACCTCATTTGGAGTATTGTGTGCAGTTCTGGTGTCCTCAACATAAAAAGGACACGGAGCTGTTGGAACAAGTCCAGAGGAGGGCCATGAAGATGATCGGGGGACTGGAGCATCTCCCATACGAAGACAGGCTGAGAGAGTTGGGACTGTTCAGCCTGGAGAAGAGAAGGCTGCGTGGAGACCTTCTAGCAGCCCTCCAGTATCTGAAGGGGGCCTATACGGATGGTGGGGAGGGACTTTTCATTAGGGACTGTAGTGACAGGACAAGGGGTAACGGGTTCAAACTTAAACAGGAGAGGTTTAGACTGGCTATAAGGAAGAAATTCTTTCCTGTTAGGGTGGTGAGGCGCTGGAATGGGTTGCCCAGGGAGGCTGTGAGTCCTCCATCCCTGGCAGTGTTCAAGGCCAGGTTGGACAAAGCCTTGGGTGGCATGGTTTAGTGTGAGTTGTCCCTGCTTATGGCAGGGGGGTTGGAACTGGATGATCTTAAGGTCTTTTCCAACCCTAAGTATTCTATGATTCTATGTAATGACTTTTCAGGAATTTTGAAGTCTTTGGGTGGATGTTCCATGGCTTATCTGCAATGTCCAGTCAAAACAACAGGCAAAGTAACACCTTACTGTAGGATAGCCATGATTTAGCTTTAGGTTACTGGGAGACCCAGCTTCAAATCCCAGAGAAATAAGTGAGGAAAAGCTGGAAGTTCAAACTAAGTCTTTTATACTTCAACAAAGGTTACTTCAGATTATATAAGAGAATCTATAATTTAGATTTAGATTTAGGGCAAATTAGAGCTGTTACGATGAACAGAAAATTGTGTAGATGAAAGACCGTTTCATAACTCCAGGACATTTTTGCTAGTCTAAGTAGATGCAATTCTGGAAATAAACCCCTGAAGCTGCGTCAAAGCTCGAGGGGGTAGTCCTTTATCTCCAGTAGGCAGCTCTAGTTTCAGGATTGCCTGTGTCCTGTAGGTGTAACTGCATTAGCAGTTGTCACATTGGGATGTTAATTGAAGAACGTCTTCATATTTCCATCTGTGGTTTGGCAGAGTAAATTGAATGCTACTTTCCATTGTCATCATTATGTGGGTGAAAGACTGCAGGGCAGACCTGAATCCTAGATAATATTTCAGCAAGCAGTGTGAACTACGTATTTCATGTATGACAGTTGTACTAGATACCATACACCTGAACCTACCTGGCTGAAACTGTTGAGTTTTATGATGGATTTTTACTAGGTTATGATCCATGCTGTTGGGTCTAGTTGGTTTGTGTTGGAATATGTATTTCAAGAGGTTCCAAGGTGAAATTTTAAAAATGTATTTTGAATTAAAATTTGAATTTAAAAAAAAGAATAACTTTCTATATTATTTTCCAAATCAGAAATAACTGTGTAATTACTGTCTATCAGCTGAAGTAAGTACGGACATAAGAGTGTGAACAGTATGTCATTCATACACTGCTAGAAGTAAGAACAGTATGGCTGTAAAAATATACTTTGAAATAGTTACACTGTCAAAACTCCAATTATAAAGATGTATCAAAGGAAAGAGAGTTATAACCCATTACACAGTCCTGTACGTCCCCAAGGGTGATATCTCAGTAAGGCTGAATACTGACTAACAGTAATTTCTAGTGGCTTCAATGGTTCATGGCAAAAAGATGAATATCAGAAGCCCAAACAATAGACTGTCTTGCCTAGGTTTCTATTTATAATGAAATTCTGTTCAGGGTAGTGAAAAAAAGTGCAACCAAAGAAGAAAAGGAGTGAAAACTAAATAGAATTGCCACAGGATTTATTTTTGCTTTAACTTGTGATGATTAAATATGTTTATTGATTTGCAATCTGGCCTGATACTTGAAACTGATAAAAGTATAAACTACTTCTTTGATTTAATAGCATTATTAGAGCTCAGGTTGGGTAGAGTTATGTGGGGTCACTTTTTGCCTGGGGTTGCCTATCTGTTTTCAGTAGAAGAAAAGAATGAGAATGAAGCACTGACAGATCCCATCTGGGCTCCCCGAGACAGCTGGTTTCAATACCGTCTGTCTAATGCTAGAATTGTGCCTTCAGTTGCTTTTGTTGGCATATCACAATGGTGTAATGTTTTGAGATAACACCTACAGAATGGACTGAGTCCATAGTGTGTTAGTAGCAACATTTCTCATGAATTAGAGAAATATTGGATATCTGTTCACTGATTCAGCTGTACAGAGTAATGGGGTGTGTGTATATATTTATATGTATAAAATACCCATCATGAGTTCTATGAAAAATCAAATTAAGATGAAACTAGGACTAATTTAAGGTTTCCTTTGGGTTCATCTATGCCTGTAACTAGCAGCAGGAGATCTAATGGACACTGTATATTTTCTCATTTTAACATCTAAGTATTATGCATTGATGCTTAGTTCGGTCCAGTTTATAAACATGCTGTGTGGGTCACACCCTTATATAAATACCAGATTTTTAGATCCCTGAGTGTCAAAAGGGCAGCATAAATACCTGGACTAAGATGCTGGAATCTGGTGAAACATTTTTACTGTGACTTTTTTCCTAGAAATCACATCTTTTACTTTTTATTTGTCTGTTGGTCTTGTATGAAGTGGCATTGATCATAAATAATATTATCTTTATTATTTTACTATTATGCTAGTTTGTTTAAATTCAAACTTTCTGCTGCCTGATAAGTAAAGGAGCAATCTATAAAGCACAGAATGTGAATAAAACACCCTAGCAAGCAACAGCAACTGCACAGGGGTTAAGACTCATTTTTGGAGGACTGAAATTGGAGTTTACTGTGGGGAGAAAATAGCAGATTGGGAAAATGGCCATATTCTCTCAGGAAGTTCAATGCAGCAATTCATATGAGATTTCTAATGTACATGCAAATACACACATCAGTATTGGCCCCTGAATCTTCTTCAGCTCAAATCTTACTTCGCAAAAATTAAGTTGCCTTCTGCCAGGAAAATTTACTGTTTGTCATTTATTCCAAGAGACTGCCTTGTCTTGTGTGATCAGTTCACTACACTTGTAATATGGAAGCAACATATTTCCATTGATGCAGACATTCACTTCTACCTCCACAAGACTCCTGAAGCACACTACTCTAAATTTAGAAGTTCATGCTGTTCCCTCCTAGCCCCCCTTCTTCAATTTCTTTTTTAAATGATGAAGTTAGATAGCTAAGATTGATTCTATAATCAAAACCAGCCTGTAAGATGGTACTCACTTTGTGAATAGATAGCTTATCCACGTCCTATCCTAATGTTCAGATGTACAGCAGAGAACAGTATTTCTTTTAGTCTCCTTCTTACTCCCCTGTTTTATTTTTGAAAAGGTGGTTACCCTCAATGCTATAAAAGGAGCACAGATTATTCACAGGAAAGTATGCCTCTTACTGACCATTCCTGGTTAAAATGAACATTTTTGTCCCATGAACTAGAAATAAAATTACAACTGTATTGTAAGGTTCAGTAGCGGGAAGACCCATGTTTAATGCTTTCAACAGATGCAAGATACTTTACACATTTGTTTTCCAGGATATTGTATGGTGCCAATAAAATTAATTTATTTATTTATTTTTTAATCTGGTTCATAAGAAGGTGCTTCTTTTCTTTTGTTCATGATATGTTTATAAAGGATGAATGTGCACCTTGGTTCTTTAATTGCAATGCAGTTTGGGGAAATGGAGGTTCAGAGATAGAGATCTGTATGTAGTGAACACATAGGAATGCCAGCATGCTTTATGAAGAGCTCTGGAAACAATGAGAGAAGTCTAAAAATCAGGATTAAAAAGAAAAGTAAGAGCAGGAAAGGTTAGGACATTTTTTCTATTTGGAGAGAGATTTCACTGGAGAGTTGATAGAACTTGTGATTTGAAGAACTTGTGTAACTGTGCCTTATTTAAATGATGTTGAAATGAACTGCCTGAGTTAAAAGTAGGTAGGCTAAACAGAAGCAGGGGTTCAGATAGAATATGTGCAGCATATATTCTTTTTACATTTGGGACATGGTATTTTGTTCTGGGCATTTTATGGTATGTTCCATAGCTTGTTGGAATGGAAAACGATGCCCCTTGAAACTAACTCCCATGTCCTTATGTTAAATCACCCTTCCTTTTCCAGGTCTCTAAGCAACAGTATCTTAAAGATGAAATATTCATTTCTGAAAACTAATTTAATTTCAGAGTTGCCTGAGCTGTAGAGTTTATCAGTTCATGGGATCCACAAAATTCGATGGAGTAACAACTCTTTTCCATCTATGGAAGGTTATTTTTAATTTTTTTCAGGATCTTGTTAAAATGCATTTTCTGATTTTTAGCCTTGGATTGGCCAGCTGTTATTTACTCATTTGCGATACAGAGGATAAGAAGAAAATATAGAAGTAATAATCTTCTAATTAATAAATGCAAGTCATTGTTGCTTTATAATAGCCATTAACAACCCTGAACAGTGGAGAGCTGTAAATTAATTATGGTTAAAGAATTTCAAAGCTGTTTTCTATTTCCCTTGTATTAGTTCAGATTTTTTAAAAATATATTTTGCCCAGAACCTGAAGATCATCTAACAGATCATTAGTGGCATATTTTAACCAGTTAAGTCAGTAACAAATTGGACATAAACCATTATGGAAATAAAAAATGATTGCAAGAGCTCAAAAAGGCTGAGCTTTGTAAATGCTGTTATAAAATGAGCTAAGGTGAGCTCAGCAAGAGTATCTGAGGATGCTTCTTTTATTTCTGTGAACTTTCAATGACTGGCAGCTGGATATCTGTGCTTCCGATGTTTTTGCAAATTAGATACCTCTGACAATTCTTTTAATTAATGTGTAGACACTATTGTATCCTTTTCTACCTACTAAATAGGTATTAATGGTTGAAGACTGGAATACTTGGGATGCATCTTAGAGGTTCTTATCTGAAGCTATGATTAATTGTATGTATGGAAGTCGCAAATATTAAGCATTTATCCATTAAATATTGTAACTATTGGTTCTTCCTTAAAACGCAGAATAGCAGTGCTGATGATGCAAGACCCAAGCAGCCCCCTCCTGCCACCTGAGCTTGTCCCTTGCACTGCTTGTGGTCTGGTCTCATGCTCCCTGGATAAGCAGTTGTAGAGGTGCCAGGATCTCCTCATTAGGTACTGTGGGTGGACAGGGGTTTTCCTCCTTGCATGTCTGCTGCTGCTAGGTCTCATGAAGGAGATAGATTAAAATCCATTACTGGTAGTCTCCTTGTGAAAAGCTGAAAATGAGATGGTGGAAAGCATGAAATGAAAAGTGTAATCTGTTGCTCTGCTCTATGGTGTGGCTATTAGTATTTACAGGTACTATATGGTTGGAAATATCTTTTTCCAAGGAGAGTTGCATGATTGTATTATAGGTGTATTATGGAGCAGGTATAAGCAGACAGGACTTGCACATCACTAACTTCAGCACAAATATAAATGACATCTGTTTCTGCATGTGATAATAAGATCAGAATTAATGACTAAAATCTGAATCTTTTACCTACTGAAAAAAATCTGTTTAGCTGCATCTGGGCATGCTCATGTTCCAAATAATGAACGATTACTCAAACATGTCTAACGTTCTGTGTATATATATGTAAGATAAAAGGGTTGTTTTGTTGCTTTAGGGTTTATTTTGATTTTTCTTAGCTAGAATAAAAACTTGCAAAGGTGCGAGTTTCTAGATATTTCAAAATATTTTTCTAGGAATGGTGTTGTGAGCTCTTAGAATGAGTTTGCATTTCAGGGTAAATTTTTGGTGTTTACTGTAGTTCATAACTCTCAATAATGCAATCATGTTTTTCAGCAGGAGAAATTACAAGCCTTAATTCAAACATGCCTCATCACTCACTAGCAATGCTTCTTTTGCAAACAACTAGGCAGAACAAACTGGCATGTTCAGGAAAAGAGTAAGCAGAAGGAGCTAGCAAGTTATGTATTTTCTGCCTGGTTTATATAAAACTCCTATGGTGTCTAAACTTTTTTTCTATTTATTATATAAATATGCTTTGGTTGCTTATGCACATTTTTTAAAATATCACAAAATGAATACATCTCTGAAGACACTGGTAATTTACAACTAAATCAACCTAAATAGAAATCATATAGCAAAATAATAACCCAATTTTGCAAGCTAAACTATTTCTCTTGACTTACATGCTTAAGACAGAGAAAAATAGATGAGTGTCACAATGCTCTGTGAAGGGCAGTAATCAGGGCTTCTGCCTTGGGAAATGTAGAGCTTTGGCACCATTTGCAATTATCATCCCTTTGTTTTTTTACACTTGTGCTTAATTCTAATATTTCTTGCCATTATTTGTGCTGTGGTTTCACACAGTTGTAGCCCTAAAGCTTTAACGTTAAACAGATCTAAAAAAGTACAATTAATATGTAATGAAAATCTATATGGAGCACAGGCTTTCTCACTGCCATGTAGGACAACTCCTAAAGACACACAACGGTCTTCTCTAAAAAGATACAAATCTGTGAGAAAGTATAATTCTGAAAAAAAAATAATCCGTGAAGGGCATGAGCAGTTTTGGATTATTATTTTGGATTATTTGGATTATTTTAGATACTGTTGTGGAAGAAGAATCCAGAGGAGAGACATGAGTCTTCTTCTCAGCCTTCTGGCTAAGTTATATGTGTAATTTTTGTTTAAATCCCACAGAGAGAAACAGAAGACTTTGACTGTATTAAGGCAGATGTCCAGCTCAGAGAGCAACCATGAACCAATTGTGGAGAGAGGCAATAGTTATTCTTTGGGGAATAATTAATTTGATCTCAGAGCAATTCTGGTAGGCACGTAGGTCTTGATAGTGCTCAAGACAGAGCTAGGGAGGAGAAAACGCATCACAGAGAAATTAACCTAATTGAGTCCATGAGAGCCACAAATAAGGAAATTGTGGAATCAATTTTTTTATATCTTGTGCAGTTGGTTATACATGCATACATTATTCTGATGTGATGCAACATATTTTAACATGTTGTAAGAGAAAGATCACAAAGGCACTAAACTATTGGATAATTCACATTTCAGAACATAGATTGGTCGGTGGGTGCTCCCTCTTCCTTTAAGTGTTATGATTAGTGAAAGAAAATGGTTTGGAGGAACCATTGTTTCTATTAATATACTCCTGATTACCAATGATGTGTGCCAGTTTAGTGCAGAAAGGGTAGTATTGGATTTCTCCCCACAGCTGCAGGCATGTCTCCTAGCCAAAAGCCAGCTCCAGAAACAGCCTAGTCTAGGTCCTGATAATATGGAGTGAAAACTATGAGAAAGCTTAAATGATGCATACTGTGCCTTTTGACAAAAATACATAGCACAGAAAAACTATATGCCCTGGAGAATAAATGTTTTTCTGGTATGTAGGACTTGAATAGAGCAGTAATCTAAGAACAAATCACAGAGAAACCAAAATTAGCATTACAACCACTTCCCTTCTTACTGGCTCACCTTCAGCTTATTGAGGTGTTTGCTGATCATATGTAAACAAACCGTTGCTAGGAAGGAGAAATATTTGGAAACATTTTCTCATTCACATTAATAATGACAAGTAACATTCGATTCCCTGGGCAATTTTTCAGCTCACACTCAGAAACTGAACCTAATTACCAATTTTGCATTATGAAGTGGAGTTTTTTCTGCTTAGGGAACAGAACAGAGATCAATGAGTGCTGCTATTTTTATTTTTTTTTAAGTTTTCCTGCACATCAAGTTTATTTATTTAATGTGCCACTCCTTGTCTTAAAGTAGCAGGTGAAAAAAAAACCAACTCAAAAACCCAACAACCCCCAACACCCTCATTACCTTTTAGTTTATGTGCTTGATTTATTTTCTCTCTGGAAAAGAAAAATTAATTTGACTTTGCTGTCACATGGTTAGTTACCAACCTGAGATTTCAGTGAAATGTCCTTTGTTGAAGATTTAGAAAAACAATCAATGGCAGCAAATATTGATATGACTCTTAATGGCAATTTAGCTGATTAATATCCTTTAACGCTGCAAAGCAGCATAAAACACAGTATTTTAATGAACACCAACAACAAAGAATGTACCAGGTGTGTTACTAAGAAACAATCTCTAGTGTGATTTAATTAATCAAAGCATTGCACGGAGCAATTATAAGCAGCCTGTGTAAGTGGCAGTAGTACATGATTCTTGATTTAAAATTGATTTTAAAGAAAGACATCATAGCTTATTAGCTATGCTTTACCAGTCACAGAAGAAAACTGTTTAATCAGGGATTTAGTTTTAGTGTTTTTGAAAGTGGGGAAAAAAACCACCCTAATGATTTTGAATGCTGGTAACTGGGTGGGTGAGAAATAGCCAGTCTATTGAATATGTTACTGCATCATATTCTTTCAGTGCCTTTCACCACGAATCTTTCCCTGAATGTGCAAGACTTTATTTTTTCAATAACATTCTCTGGGGCTAAAGTTGCTCCTGCTGAGGAGTGAACATTCCTGACCATCCTTAGGTGGCAATTAAGCATGTATATGTGATAGCAAAGCCAAATGGCCTGAGCTGTACTCTTCCAGCTTATGTGGAAATGTTGTATGGGTGCATTTCGATGGAAAGGAGGAGGGGTCAGCTTACAGTCACATGATGTAGAAGAAGGAATTAAACATTTCCAGAATGTGAGACTGTCCTTTCCCTTCAGAACTAACCCCAAATTAGACTAGTCCACAGTGCTTACCTGGAAACCTGAGCATTTTTCATTAAACATATGAATGGAATACAAACCTATTTGGAAAATTAGGAAGGTTTCCCTTCAGTTCATTGGAGGAAAAAATTATTGCATATGTCTTTACTCTCTTAATGGAAATTGGAAAGGTTTATTTTCTGCCCCCTTGTCTCTTGGTGAGATTGCAGTTGAAATATGCTAACGTAGTGTTGCTAATTCCTCTTCTATAAATAGTTTTCTTCAAAGTAGCAAAAACCATTATGTTTGCTTGGTTCCTGGCATAAACTATTGATGTGTGGATTTTCCCCTCCCCAGATCACAGCTCCAAAAGAGACTTGTTGTGTTTGACCAGGCACACTTACACTACTAATGTAAGATCTTTCACAGAATTTAGTATAGTGAAATATAGCTCAGACTCATTCCTTCTTGAAGAAGTGTGGGACAAAAGCATGGATACTAGCTATTACACAGATGCACAATTGTACAGAATCATAGAATAGTTAGCGTTGGAAAGGACCTTAAGAACATCTAGTTCTAACGTCCCTGACATGGGCAGGGACACCTCAAACTAAACCATGTCACCCATGACTTTGTCTAACCTGGCCTTTAAAATTCTCTTAAAATTTTGAGAGGGACTCTCTTAAAATTCTCTGCTGGGAATTTGTAGATGAATTTCATTCTCTCTGTAAGCTGGTGACAAAAGGATGTCACATAAAACTTCAGACATTAGCCCTGCAAGATGAGCATGAGCAAAACCTGTAACGAATTAAAAGAAAAACCTGGACTAAACACACTAATGGGTGAAGAAAACTTTCTGTAAGATGAAAAATCCTGCTATGGCTCATGGTCATGTTTCTATTTAGAGCACTTTCCAGAATTTATTAAATTAACAATTCTGTGTTGTGGTTTAAAATTTCACATTATAAAAACCAGTCAAGTTCTCTTGCACAATTCCTGCTGATGTTATAGTGGGGAAACAGGGAAATACTGAAACTTCCATTCTTAAATATCTGCAGGAATTTGTATTGCTTTTGAGCATCCTGTCTCTATATATACTACATGTGCTGAGGAAAAACAACAGCAGAGAATGTTCTGAGTTACATTTTATGTGTTTCTGTCTTAAGTTCCCCTAAAAGAAATAGAGCCTGAAGTTTAGCCTGAAAGTCAACTTATTATTATTCTGTCCTTTTAACACATAAAATTTGTGGGTTTCAAGATTGATCATACGGATGCCCAGAGGAATAAAGCAGCAATAAAAAATATCTTCCTTGGCTGTTAATTTTCTTGTGAAGGCAGGTCTTTAACTATGTACATTGCAAATCAGGCCACTGTAATAGCTCTAAGATAAGTGGAGCTTCATCACATATTGAAATTCAATCTTAAATATAAGCTTAAACCCTTCCTTTTCTAGCAGTGTCCTTAAAGTTCTGAAATGTTGCATGAGATTCATTTGAGTCCAAGAGCTAGAACTTTAAAACCAACAGATCTAAGAGCTTGTGAATATGATAAAAATTCTCTAAGATCCTCAATAAGAAGAAAGGTCTCAAAGATTGTTTCATTTCATCTCCCACCTCCACAATTCACATGGAGGACAGCTTGTACTTCTTTCTACAGATGTTCTTTAAACCTGGTGCTGTCAGCAGCAGTTACATCTTCTGACTTTTCCTCTGCTGTCTGCTTTTGCTTCCTCTTTACTCTGATTCTTTTGCTGAGCTGGAAGCCCATTCAAGCTACAACTAGCACTGTCAGCAAACTATGCCAGCCTAAACTGTAATGATTTCATACTTGAAGGAAAAATAAGGTGAGTCTCCAGAGCAGAGGCAATCCGAGAGAATATTTCTTCCTACAGGTGTTTGTAGAGCTCTATATACAAGTTAAATTTATTCTGGGACAGAAGGATTAGATATGGTTGGAAAAAAGGTATGTCTGAAAGGTGAGCATAAACCCTGTTTTGGCTCACAGAGGAAAGAATGATTCTTCATTTTTCTCCTTGTGTTATGATGGTATTTTGACTACACCTGAATGCGGTGAACATGAATTAGGTGGTTTAGACCCTTGTTTCTTTCTACTATTACAAAGTGTCCTGCTCAGAGCCCTGAAGTGTCTGGTAAGCCTACTTTAAAAGGGAAAAAAAAAAATGGCATAAAAAACTGCTAACAACAAAACAGACAAAACCACCCCACATTAATATTAAAACCTGCAGTAATTTATCTACTTTGGTGTTTTGGAAGTATGAATTGCCTATAGGTTTGATGATTATAAGCAACACAATGCAACTTCTCCAAGATCACACCACTGCCAAGCAGTGACTCATTCCCTAATCCCACAGTCCTGAAGGGAACTAAACTGTGCCAGACCTCCTCACAGTTTATCTCTGTCTCTCTGCTGAATCAGCTGTGTTGCCTGACAAGTTGTATCACCGTAAAATCTAAGAATTCATGAGTCAGGACTCAAAAATCATGGTATTAACTTTCAAATCACAAAACCTTATATGTATATATCCACATACATAGCCTCACATGGACAAAAAATATACAATAAATAATTCCATATTTAGGGATTATTGTATTTCTCCTAGTTTGACATCTTATTTCAGCCTTTCAGGTTTATGTTTCACAGAGTTTTATGTGCTTGAAAGTTAGAAGCCCTCGTTTTATCTTAAAAAATACCCAAACCCACTCATTTTGTTACTTCATTGAAGTTCTCTGGAAACTAGAAGAAAAGAGAACAAAGATTAAGCAAATGAGCAATGTTTTTTTGGAGCAGAGTATCAAGGTTGAAATACAAACACATTTTCAGTCTGTGTCAGAAGCAGTTTTCCTTCTCCAGTCTATGGTATGACTAGCCTATTCAGAGCAGTAGATCTGCCTAAGCATTTATAGAATCATAGAAGGGTTTGGGTTGGAAAGGACCTTAAAATCATCCAGTTCCAACTACCCTGCCATAAGCAGGGACACCCCACACTAAACCATGCCACCCAAGGCCATCCAAACTGGCCTTAAACACTGCCAGGGATGGAGCACTCACAACTTCCTTGGGCAACCCATTCCAGTGCCTCACCACCCTCACAGGAAAGAATTTCTTCCTTATATCCAATCTAAACCTCTCCTGTTTAAGTTTGAACCCGTTACCCTTTGTTCTGTCACTACAGTCCCTAATGAAGAGTCCCTCCCCACCATCCCTATAGACCCCCTTCATATTAAGGTATGTAAGGTTATAACTATTCCTTTTATAAGACCCTAAATTTCTACAGTGTACTTGTAAGGTAGGAACATATATATGCATCTGACTTTGAGTTGGAGTGTCTATAATGCAGCAATATGACAGACAGGTGTTTTAAAGTATATAAAGGTATTATTTTTGGTTTAGATTGCAGGAGCATAGATTATAGATTAAGGTTTCCAAAATGCTGGTGCTTTCTGAATTTCCACATAGAAGTGGTCAATACATAATGCATGACTTGCTCATATAATGTGCTTATCCAATTTTTCCTCTGTCCCTCTGTTTTGTGGGCTCTGCAAAACTCACAATACTGCAGGTGTCTGCTATTGCTCTCCAGGGATTGCAAAGTTCTATCACCCCTTTCTCCTGTTTTATCTATGGCCCCTGACTTAGTTTTAAAGAAATTTTAAAAAGAAACAAACACAGCACAAAAAAATCTTAAAAATGGAATAAAATTTGCTTTATATAAAAATAAATAATAAATGATAAAAAAATCAGTTGCATTGCAAACTATTGCTAAGATTAAAAGTAGATGATGGGGACTGTTTGTGCTTTCACAGCATACTTTATCATGACTATTTGAAGGAGTGTGGTACTTTTCTTGTGAGCTATAGAACATTTCTTCTGAACTCAAGTTAGAACTCTTGTTTACCTCAGTGAGAAGTGGCTCAAACACAGACTATACAAAGCTGTGGGGAGGTACTTGGAAAGTAAAACAGAAGTGGAAACGTTTTTTTCCTACAAAACCAACATGATTTCTGTACAAGGTGCAGGGCCGGGCCCCTCCTGGAATTTGGGACAGGCCAAAATGCCCAAGCACAGATCAAGCCCATGGTATCCAATCCAGTTCTCCTTCAGGGATCTGCTCCTAGGTTACACCCCCACAGCCTGGCAAGAGGCAAGAAGCACAGGGTTGTTTCTGATTTCCTTTTACAAAGGGAGAGAAGAGAACGCAGTGAGAAAGATGCACAATGATTTGGAAAAGAAATCAAGTATTCAAAAAATGCATGTTATTGTAGCTTTTATCCTATTTGAGTGATTGTGATTACTGTAGCTGAGAATGCCACTCACTGTAGTTGAAATATGTACTTTCTTCCAGATGTAATAAAATAAATACACTGAAGTGTTCTACTTGCTTAAAACTTTAATAGAAGGAAGTTATCAACGCCTCTTTTAATTCCTACTTGAGAAAGAGGCCCGTGCCACTTCACCAGCATGCTAGCATTTTGTTCACCATGATGATCAAGGGGGCTTAAAGTTTTCTAAAAAGCAGGATGTAAAAAATAAAAGACAGCGGGGGAAAATTTTTTCTCCTTTCCTCATGTTTGCACTGTTGCAAAGGATGAAGTCTTGAGTAGGGAGGTTTGTTTGCTGATGTGTTTTATGAGTTAGTTTCATCAAACATTCTTAGATAATCTTGAAAGAAGAAGGGATAGAAAATTCTACTCAATGGGCTAAGAAATTCTGTTTAAAGCAATACCCATTCAGAATACTCAGGTTGAGAACGTTTCAGCTGATGTCTTGAAGCCTCAAGGACACTGCCATTTAGTTGTTTCCTAAAAGGCCAGGGCTTGCTTCAGACACGTGAGTGAAAGCATGCTCACAAGCTCTTGGAAATTTAAGGCAGAGCCAGGGAAAGAGTGCAGGTCTCTTTCTGTGAATTAAAAAGAAACCCCAAACCAACATTCTCCCTGATGTGCTTCAGGAGTGTGTGGAAAGTGGAAAAGTGGCTGGAGGCTGAACTTTGGGTGTATGGAAAAGAACAATCTGCAGTGAATTTATTTATTTATTTACTTTTATTTTTATATATATATATATATATACTTATTTATTTATTACAGCTGCTGCTTGATGCAGATATGGGATATGGGGCTTTCTATTCCATTAACCTGCTGTCTTTTCACTTGAATTCATGTGTGAAANCAAGAACAATCTGCAGTGAATTTATTTATTTATTTACTTTTATTTTTATATATATATATATATACTTATTTATTTATTACAGCTGCTGCTTGATGCAGATATGGGATATGGGGCTTTCTATTCCATTAACCTGCTGTCTTTTCACTTGAATTCATGTGTGAAAATCAGAGCCTACATAAGAGCTGTTACTTATATAATTAGTGCCTTTGTCCCTAAGTTTTAAAGGTAAACATGTAAGTGACATTATTCTGTAGTGACACTCTCTTCAAATCTGAGGGGCTCTACACTGAATCAGGTGAAGTACTGTATGTAGAAGTTTTGTGCTACAGAGAGAAGCTGAAGTATAGCAGCTACTTAAGGTACAGTTATGTGCATTGTAGCACATTTCTCTGAGGTTCTGAAGTCTTAGGTTGATAATTTGATAAGCAGATGAAATTTAATACAGTCTAATTAACACTGTGTAATAAAATGTACGGTAAATGCTGTTTATCTGTCACTGATAAACAGGACATTTTATGTCATAATGCCTGAACAGTTAGCTACATGCATGCTAAATGTTGCTTTTAATTAAACAATAAAGAACATAACAACCTTTATTGTATTGTTGTAAATTTTGATGTGGTACAACAATTTGATTCCTTAAAAATTAATTGCCTAGGATTGTGCTTAAGTAATATTGATTATGCTGGTGCCTCATGTTGATCTGTGATACTTAACCCAGCATTTAAAATATCTTTTTTCCATTATACATTTGTGTTGCAAGAATAAAAGCAAAGTACAAAACAAAAAGGCACTTGAATTCTAATAGCAATAAGCAATAAATGTCAGGCATCTGGAAATTATGGTTTCAATTTCATCAGAGTACACTTTGTTCTTCTATTATGCCTGCATGAATTTTGCTACAGGCAAAATCTATTACAGATAACAGTTAAGAACCTTTCTAATCTACACAGATAGTCATGGAAAAATGCTGGAAAACGAAATGTTGGGAAATGTAATATTGCCAAGTAAAACTGACATTCTTAGAATATAATGTGATCATATTTAGGACTACAGAGATAATTTCTTTAAGATCATGTTGAAACAGAAACTTCAGGGATGTTTGGCCCTGCTGAAGGGCATATAACTAATGTAGTTATGTAATGTATCATTAAATGTGTTTGTGTACTGTATATAGATAGATACTTATCTCTATACTATGGGCCAGTTATTTTGCTTGTTTAATGATTGTTACCTGAAATAGCACTTACCAATTCATAGTATACATTAGAAGCCAGTACTTTTCCATTGCCAATGATTATATTTGTTTAGTGGCAATTTCTGCTCCAGGTCATCTCTATTACCCAATGAAAGCAATCTCTATTGCCTGTAAAAGTATTTGTTTTATACTTTTTATCACGTATTATCATGCTTTCAAAATCTTTAACTGACTCTTTGAAGATTTATGGCCTGTTGATCAATTATAGCTCTATCAAGTTCTAAAAATAGATTATTTATTTTATATAGTATTTTGGTGCCAAAATGCCATGTTCTATAAAGCTTAAATCCCTTTACAGGTTTATGCTTGAATAACATAAATCTTAGACTTGAGTAAGGATGCCACTGGTGTTAGACTCTTATATTCTGTATTTACATTTTTGCTCTGGGATATAATATAGCACTGAGAGCGTAACTTAATTTTTTCTCTTTAAAATATCTCTTTACCAAATTGAAAAGTGGTGTATTGGCTTGTGTTCATCTCTTTTTAGTAAGAAAGTCTAAATTTTTCTCTAGTGTAAACACCAGTCCTAGAATTATTCTTACTTGCTAAGGAAGATCTCTTTTGCAATAATAAAATGTATGTATGATTTTCACCTGCAGTCTGCTTTCTTCACTAACTAGTTGTTCTTTTCAACACCACTAAAAGGTAGATAGGCATAGAACTTGGTCATGTTCATGCAGTAAACAGCACGATGGAAGTGTTAAAACTTGCACATTGTTTGCAGTTATTTTTTATGAATAGGTATCTTGTTACAATGTCATGAAATATTTTAAAACAAGTTTGTCAGATGAACTATATCCTGCTTAAAAAAAATGTAGTTTCTGTCCTGATAAGACAAATAGTCATTAAAATATTTGTTACCAAAATGTTTGGTGGAAATAAGAGTGGGAGAGTTTTCAGGAATATATTTGGAACAAGATTTGTTTTTACCTTTTGATGTATGAATGATTAATGATTAATGAAACTAGAGAACTATGAATCTCTAAAAATTTTGAGCAACTCCATTTATATAGGAGGAAAAAAATAAAGCTTTGAAAGAGTAGATACAAGATTACCTTTTTACTAGCAGAAGGAAAAACCTTATTTTGTTTCACAATGAAAATTAAGATTTCTCTTTCAATCAGTGGCATGGTGTCTGGACACCCTTTGGGTTTTGGATAAAATGTAGAAAATAATTCTTCATCTGTATAAAGTAGTTCATGATTTTAAACAGTTTTGCATTTTTCAGACATGAGAAAATCTTTGTAATTCTTTCTCCATATATTTTTGGGGATGGTTCTCTTTGACTGAAAGAATGTTTTCTAGTGCTCTTTAAATGAGTAGAACATCTTTCATATTTATTTTTATTTCTTTTGTAATTGAAAAGTTTGGAGTCAAATACTTGAGGAGAAAATGCTAGCTTGGTCTGTTTGTGTTTAGAAATATTCACTTTCAATAGAGAGATACAATTTGTTTTCAGGTGAAAGAAATCAGTCAAAAGTGCTGCAATTGTCATGATTGATTGGCTGGGGAGAAATGTAAGTTCTTATGTTGATTCTAGCAAAGATATGTAGATTTACTGAGTTGTGAAGAAGAGTCTATGCCATTTGTCCATGTAATTTGGCTGAAGAGGAGGTTGTCTTCTCCCTTTAGAAACTGGATTATGTACAGAATTTAGTGGATCTGTCTGTGAAATTCAGGAATTAAACCGGCCATGGCAAGCTAAGAATGTTGTTAGTTTCTTTCCCGCTCCCTTGCTCCACTCTTGATGATGAACACCTCAGTACCATGATCATGTGATAATGTCAGCTGTGCTTATTTAGATTCCAAGAGCCTATATTTGTCCTCCCAAATTTTTCTGACCTAAACAGAAACTGAACAATCCTGAAAGTGAAAATGAACCTTTATATTAATTGCAATATTTTGCAATACTTATATCTTCTCATGGGTGTTCTTGTTCTGAAATATATTATCAATCCAACTGAAGAAATATAAAACCACTTTCATATTTAATACTGGAAGGAATAAAGCATACTAATCTCTTCGATGCAACTAAGGTTGCAAACTCTAGGACTGGAATTTGCAGTGATTGTGTATCACTATGAATATTTAAAGAGGACAGATTCTGACTTAAATGGACTATATATGTGAAGAGGGTTCATACTTCAGCTCTTATGAAATCACAATCAGACTCATCTTTGGCATTATATTTACAAAGAGATAGAGCGTGCAACCATAGGAACAAGCAGTACCCTTTTTAAAGATGTGTGCTGTATTAAGCACTAAGTTAATATTCAGTTTGCAGCTGGTTATGCATAGTAACTTTTATATTCAGATCAAATAGTTATTTGAATAGAATTTATTCTGAATGGCATACAAAGTTCATCTCCCTGTATACTTAGTGGAATGTCATTTTGACTGAAAATGGTATATCTGAATAAATTTGTTCATAATTTTGCTGATTATAGGCAGAAGTCTTGTATTTTCATGTAAATTTTCAGTACAGTAAGCCTTCTTTCTCTGTTTGTTGAAGTTTTATGTTTGGATAATTTAAAATATATGAAACACCTAAAAACCCGTTTTTCATTAACCTAAGTTTTAAAAATTCAATTCCCTGGTATATGTCAAGAGCATTTTAAAAGTTACTAGTTTATTCATTTTAAAGCTTTTTAGTCCTAATAACATTCAGCTTAGCCTTGATTCAGGCTCTCAGAATTTCTGCCAGATCTGTTTTTTCTATCATTGTGACTCACTGGTCCTGTTTTGAACCCAGTGACCCTTACTAGTGTCCTGCAATAGCCTTTAGATATTGTCAATTCCTTGGTTTCTCCTCAGTTTTGCTCCTTATCTGGGTTTGACCAGGTTGCAAATACTTCTCCCCCACAATATTCCTGCCAAATCAGGGTATATTTCTTGCATTTTGTGAAATGGAAGAATTATCTGAGAACCCACAACATGCTCCTTGTGGCTTCTCGCTGGTTTCCTTTATCAAAGAAAACCATTTCCTTTGATGTCTCCTGAGGTTCAGGTGACTATGACACCAGTACAAACCACAGTCACAGAGATAAGTTTGTCATTGGTTTGTGCCATGCTTCTTTGAGTCTCTACTGATTCATTCTTTCCATCAGAATTTCAAAACTGTCATCCTCCTGACAGTGTTCTTTGAATTTTTTTCTTCAAAGTTCCTTGCTAAAGATTTTTTGCCCTACCCACATATGTCCTGACTTCTCATTTTTGTCTAAAATAGCAGACTTTTTTTCTGCTTCTTCCACATTATACATTTTTTCATGCTGTCCCTTTCTACCCTTCCTAAAATGATTCTTGAGATCACAGCTATGTGCTGCTCAAGACCTCACCCAACAAGTTGTTTGAGGAACTAACATTCTTATCTGGGCACACTAAAGCTATGATACTTTGAAAAGAAGGATCAAATGTAAGTTGTTCCCATTTGAATTACCTTCACCTTCGCTTTCTGTCCTTCATACATTGGTTCTTCTCTGTGGTCCCAGAGAAAGCGAGTCCCACAAGCTGGGTTTAGTACCAGGGTCAACTTACTAAGGACTCTCCCTGGAAGACTGAGCAGGAGAAGTTAATTGTAACAAAGACATCATCTTTTCTTATTTTTAATATAAGTTTCACACACTTTAATGAAAATCCAGACACTTCCATGTCTGAATTTAGGTTAGGACAATAGCAGTTTGGAGCACTTCTGGCTCTCAGACAGATTAGTTTTCTTCATCAAAAATTCTGCCTTAGACTTCAGTACTTCTAGGCTATGTAGCTCAGACTTTGTGGATAGAAGCTTAAATATTTTGTTATCCTTATGTTACATAAATTTAACCTGCAAAATGTGTGTTTTATTTTAGGAAAGAAAAGTTGAAATTATAATGTGAGTTGCAGATATTTATGATTACTACAAAAAATTGCTTTGAGCAGGAACATAAATCTTGCCTTTTATAAGGCACAGGGATTCTGGGAGAGAGGCTGTTTGGCAAGCTCACCTGTGTATGTTGTTTACACCATCAAAACTGTCATTCAGTTTTGTAATCTAATGTGGTCTTAATATTGGTTGAAAATCTCACAGCCCATGTGGTACAAGTGGGAAAGACCAAACATATGAAAAGTGCACTGCAGAGTGGGAATTTGACAAGTGCAGAGAGGACTTGGGGCAACATGGACCTCAGTCAATTTGGAAACGTGGAGTTCTTGCACAACGGAATTCCTGAGCTTCTTAATGATCTTTTAAAAAAATAAATAAAAATAGCATTTTACCTGTTTGCAACTCTCTGCAAAATGAGAATGGTGCTATTTCTTTCCTTCGGGAAGCTCTGTGTATGCCCAAGAGTATGTTAGAAGTTATTTAAGGAAGCTCTGTGATTCTGACACTATGGTCAGGTAAGACCAGCAGACCAGGCGTTTTTCCATTAAAATAACAATGTAATACAACTTTGTTAACTAAGTCGAGTGTCCTGATTCTCCTGATTCTGGATCACATATTGTGCATTCTTACATTCTTTCTGATCAGTCTTTTTTTTCTTTTTTTTGTTTTCTTTTTTTTTTTGTTTTATTTTTTTTCCCCTCCCCTTCATCATCCCTCTCTCCCCCAAACTCTTGGGGAAAAAAAAAAAGTAAATTAATGAACTAACTTGTGGAGTATCACCACCCTGATTTTTGTTTACAGCCATAGATAAAGGGGACTAATATTTACTATTAATTTGCTACCTACTTTATCCCACTTTTTTATTAGGTTTTCTTGTGAAGTGACAGGAATTTGGTTTGGAAAGTTTTGCAATTAGTCAATAGACCACAACTAATATAAGACAATTTTAGAATGGGAATTTGTGATATATATCTGTCTGTTATACCATGGATTCCAGATTGTCTGCAGTGGAAGCTGTGACCTACTTAAAAAAATGACATTGCTTAATGGGTACTGATCGGTTGTCAGAGTGTTTTCTTTAAATAGGCGTATCTATCATCAGCTACTTTGTAATAATAAATTCTCCTGTGTTATCCCATTTGTTTATATGACAAAGTAACATGTCATGCAATAAAATGCAAATGTGTTAAATGAGATAAGTTTGCTTTATCTTGATGTTGAGTAGTGTAGCTACATTACATGACATACAAGGTGTCAACTAATTAGGTATTAACATATCTCTTATGTAACTGAATTTCAGATATCCTTTCTTTGGAATAAACAGTACTTTAAAGAGCTAGGCAAAAGCTACTAAAGAAAACACCAGTGTACAATATATAATGCAGAGGTATTTTGTGGAAGGGATTTGTAGTCAGAGATGTGGTAAGGTGACCGAGGCAGTGCACAGATAACGTGAGGGATAGCTAATGCCTTGTTATATTTTTGTCATCTTTATTATATGCCTTGTTCATCAAATATTTTGCTTTAGTGAAAAGTGAAGCTATTTCTAATGCTGCTAAACTATAAGTGAACATAATCTGAAAATTCTGGGTATTTTCCTCCACTAGATAGTTAAGAAACAGATGGCTATTTATCTCTAATATTCAGAATTATTGTTGTATATTGTTAATTTACAGCTGGAGTTGTTAAGATCTACCAGGTAGTTTCATAAGTGACTTTATTTTGGTTGTGCACTATTAGAGAAAATGGGAAAAGAAGAGCCAGATTATGAAGCAATTATAATTGAAACAAATTCTTTAAAAGTCCTATTTATGTTTTCAAAAGAAGTAATTATTAGAATGCTAAAGTAGTAAAATTAGTCTGTTTTGAATTCAGCAACAGCAAAGCAAGGTCAATGCAAGATGTCTTGGTAGTGTGATGTTCAGTATTCCATGAATACTGGCTAGATCATCTGGAAGTTTAGAATTAGTTTGTTTTTAAGAAGTATCAAACCCTTGGGTAGATTTTCAAAAGAGCTTCCACTTTAATAAAACATGTTTTTTCAGTTTAAAACACTTTTGGCCTTTTCCAGGAATCTTGCTTAAAATGAAGAAATATGGAGATATCCTACTCATGTCTCTGATCTGGGCTCTCTTCACAATCAGTCTTTATACACCACACTTCAAAATTTGCGGTCAGGATATCCCTGCCATTCTGTGAATGCCATAATTGCCTCCAAAACTGCAAATTTATAGACAGTGAAAATCAGTTTTCTTGTGCAGACTGTGTTTTTGCATGGCCAGTTAATCATCTGTATTTTCTCTGACTCATGCAGGTGTGTATGTTGGGGTAGAGGTGGAAACAATGAGGACTACTTTAACCTTGTTACAAATATACTGTTCTACATCTACATAAGCTGAGCCTAACTGGATAATCACTTCTGTCTGCATTTCACCTCATGGAATGTTTGCATTTTTAGTATAAATTAATTCCCAAGTTCATTGCACTGAAAAGTCCTCTGTTTGAAAGCTAGCAAATACCAATTATGAAGATATGCCTCCCTAGCCAATTAAAATGTGCAGATGCAATAACTTTGCTATCAACAGCTTTGGTGTTTAACTGGAAAGTTTTATATCAAGAAATATTTTGAAATAGCTTTGGTAAATGAACCCATTAGAAAAATATTCTTACTACTTGATGCTAGAAAGGTAACTTAGGAGTACTGCTTTTAGAATTGTCTGGCTGTGTTGACGTGAATTAACCCCCACTATTTCAGTGACCAGAGAAACAGTCACTCTGGATGAAGAGAAAACAGGATTACAGAAGAGTGCTATCCTTCTAGATAATTAGATTTATGTAGTTATTGTGTAGGGAGGAACTTTGCTTCCGTAGCCTGGCTATCCTTTGCACAGAACAGTAGTTCTTTACGCTGTAGCCAGTGGGAATACAATGAAGCACTGTAATCACAGTGACAATAAAGCAGCCAGTTTTATTTAGAAAATGAAACATAATAAACTGTGCAAAGTACTTGGAATGAAATATAGAATACTCCCCAGATTTGATAAAACTTTTCCTAGGAACACACAGGGAATACACCTATCAAAAAGAGTAAGGCTAAATCCAGAATCAAAAGGGCTCCAGGAATCTCTATTAGCTAGGTTGACATTATGTGTCATTAGTGACAATAACCAGGATTAGGTTTTGTTTCGCTACAGTCATACTACATACTCAGCAAGTGCACAATTTTGCCTGTTTACAGCAGAACTTCTGAAAGCTTTACCATCTCTTCTCCTTACCTTGATCATTACTTTCCCATATTCATGTTTGAATAAGATCTTTTAAGATTTGTCTTTCAGGTGCAGTTTCTCCAAAGTAAGCCATGATTCATCTTTGCACAAAGCTTTGAGATAAGATCCAGTATCCTAAAAGAAACTCTTCTATTACTATTCTGGCAACTGAAAACACAAAAGCATTATTTCTTAGAAGCAGTTTACAGTTCATCCTTTCTGTGGTTTTGGTTTAGTTTTTGGGAGGGGTGGGGGTTATTTGTTTTCTCCTGCCAAAACTCTTGGTTACCTATTCATACAAAAAACCCTAAGTCAACTGAGTGATGGAGGTCTGGCTAGGTTGAGTTTGATGTAAGTGTATTGGAAAGTTTGGTGGGGTAAGAAGTCTAAAGTATCTCTACCTCTTCCTTCTGCTAATGGTCTTGCAGATCCACCAAGTCTGCTGTTGTCTGGTCAGTGTTTTCCCACAGATTATGTTTTCCCTCATTCTGTGATCTCAGTTTTAAAACTTTGCACTCAGAAATTTTGGCTTATGTGACATCCAGCTGCAGTCATGCCCTACTTTTTGACAGTGGTCTGACTGTTTCTTCTGAGCCAGATGTATTTATTTTCATCTTTCTACTGTTCCTCTGAACGGTAGTTTCATAGTAAGACAAATAACTGGCATCTTGCTGTTGTCACCAGCTACCTTCATATTTATAAAAAAAGGCAGCTCATGAGGAAGACTATAATCCATATTCCTTCTTATTGAAATACTCACTCATGCAAGTGTAGGACTCAGGACAAAATTCTTTGTCCTGAATGACCTTGTGTTATGTATGCCAATATTTTATGGGGTGTAAATTTGTGTGGGTGTTTGCTGGTGACCTCAGGCAAGCCAGGCTGGAACCTGGCTGCAGAATGCACCTCTGAATGTGGTCACAGCATCTTACAAGCTCATGTAAGAACCAAGCATATAAGTCAACTTCAGGAAGATTGTCATGTAGCCTAATCTAACTTTCACATTAGCACTTAAGATATGCCAGGAGCAAACACTAACCCTTTTCCTTATTATATATGGGTGTCTTTAGATAACTGAAGCCTTAAATGAAAGACAGCTCTCACAAAATTTTCTTCCAAGGAAAAAGAACAAATATTGTAATAAATACTGTGCATAAATAAAAGATAAGAAGGGAAAAAAAAAACAAAACAAAAAAACAACCCTAACCCAAATCCAACTCTTCTCTTTAGCTCATTTGGCACTTGATGAGTATTGGGCTAGCTACAGCATTGTAACTTGTGATTCAATGTGTTTAATTGTAGTGGTATTTGTAATGCCTCCAGTTGCTTCCACAGAGCTGCTACTAGAGAAATCTTTCAGTCAGAGCAAAATGATTGTTTAATGGCAGAGATGGAGAATAATTGACAACTCAGCCAAAACATCTGGGGATGAAATATATTTTGTCAAAGAGTTAAAACCCTTGTGTTGAGAAAATGTCTTTTTTGCCTCTGATCCATTCTGTCAGCAAAATACTTCTCATCAGAAACATCAAATCCATTTTGTCTGCAAATTTCATTTTTTGAATCCTGTAATCTGTTGTCAAAAATTTCTGTCAACTGCCTCAAACCATTGTATTAACAAATTTCTTTCTGCCCATCATGATTTATTCTTTTGGCAAATGCATTCTGTAACTCTGCTTCATTCTGTGGAGAGAATATATAAGTCAGTCTCCGTCTTAATTTTTTAGGAAGTGAAAGTTAAAAGAAAAAGTAGTGTCTATTCCAGCTATTAATCTACTGGATCTATCCACTGATATGGCTTATTTTAAATGTATCCAGTTGAATTAAAGTTTCTGCACAATAATACAAAAGTTGAAGTGAGGAAGATGAAGTTGAAGTAAAGAGATGTAAGTGCAATAAAATCACACTTCTCACTTAATGTTTTCTTTGCAGTATCTGTCTGCTAATCATAGCTTTAAGGCTTGCAATACAAAAATTATCTCTGACTAGGTGTACTTGTTTCTGGATGCTGATATGCTGGAGTTTTATTGTAACCTCATTGCTTATAATGAACTACTGACACAGAAAAAAATATTTCATCAGTGCTAATGCATTTCATGCTAATTTAGCAATAACCTGTAGAGTATAAAAATTAATTGCTGACAAGTTCATTCCTTAAACAAATATATATTTTTTAAAAAGCAGAATTACATGGTAAGAAAACGATAAGTAAAAGCTTTGAGTGTAAAATACCAGTAATATACACTAAAAAATAATACTAGTCTTATAACTCCTCCTTGTACAAATGGAAAAGAAAGAGTCACTAGAGTTTGTGATCCATACATAGGATGAGGTAAAAGATAGTTGGTGACTAATTTTCTGTACATCCTTTTTTATATTGGATATATTTTTGCCTTGCCTGATTTTAATTATTATCAGGTATTTCTTTGTCAGAATTTTCTTTAATTTCCAGATCAAATGTAATAACTATGTTTGAGATCATAAAGGAAGATATAAGCAGCCTAACTACTGGGAAATTTTTGGTTTACAGTTTATAAGGTCATAACTACCACATGGTGAAACAGATTGCAAAATAGAATTGTTCTATTAGTATTATAGATTCAGAGAATAGTTAGGGTTGGAAAGGACCTTAAGATCATATTGAAAGTCTCTGCATACTATCCTGAATAAACCTTTCAAAGTTGGAGTTTCCTTTCAATAAAGTAGGAATAATCAGGCATCAAAGTAGCCTTACAGTTTTTTTTGCTGTATAGGTTAACTTGTCTGAGCTATGGAAAGAATTAAGCAGTAACCTTCAGTCTTAATGGGTTTGAACCATAGTTTTGATTTAACCTCTGCTGTCTAGAAAAGATCACCTCACACCTGGTCAATTCCTTCCATCAAAAATTCTGGACTATGCCACTGTATAGTTTGACATACTAAAATATGCCAAGAATTGGTGGGCACTTGGCATATGTTGCTGAAAAATGTATGCCCTGTGAGTAGTGAGTATGTGACTAAAGATATAATTTTTTCTCTGCCAATGGTTAGAACATTGGAAATTGTAAGAGAAAGAAATCACTGACAGAATGGTACCACCAGAATGGTACCAACCCTTCCTAATTATATTTGAATTTCCCCTCTTATGTGTAAGGAGAAGTCACACAGCTCTGACTTCTCCAGCATACTGGGAGGAAGCTGTCATTCCCTTACCCAAACACAGAATACACAGAACTGCAAAAAAATGGCAATGAATGATTAGTTCAAGTATTAAGATAGACTAGAGATATTCTAGGCTGGGATAAACCTCTCTACTTGTATTGAGGTACTACCTGAACCAACAATTTAATCAGTCTAAAGTAAGTTGTTCCTGAGTGCCTACAATGCCTTTACCTGTGCCCCTGAAATATTGTTTAGCTGTGGATTTTGGTGGGACTTAGAGTGATCATCTTTCTCTTCCAAACCTATACTTAAAAAACATGCACCAAAATCAAGCTGATCTTTCTGACAAACATTGGGTAATTTCTGATTTTCTGCAACATTTTGAGTGTTTTGCAGCAGAGTGTTCTTGAAAGATGAATGCAGAGTGCAGTTTTAAACAAGGACATTCCACAATATCTGAGCTAGACTTTTCCTGATAAGATCAGTCACTGCATAGGCCAGCTGACCAGTCCAAAATCATACATGCCCCAAAGTAGGCATTAAATTTTTATTTCTCATTTAATTTTCACAAATGGAAAAATCTTCCAAAATGGACCAATCCTCATTTGAAATTAAGTCTTACTATAGGGAGACTCCTTTTAATCTTAACTCAAGACTTTTTGACAAGGAGTAGTCTGTGTTCAGTATTATTTCTGCTGACTCAAATAATTTCCACAGTTGTGCAGTTTTGTAAGGACTTTAAGTCTTACTACAGTTTATTTTGTTTTTTTTTTTGGTTTGTGTGGGTTTTTTTTGTTTTGTTTTGTTTTGGTTGGTTGTTTTGTTGTTGTTGTTGTTTGGTTTGGTTCTGTTTGTTTGCTTTTTTCCCTTGTTGTGTGCTTCCTGCATTCAGAATCTTCTTTTCATGGATTTAATTTCACAATTTAATGTTAATTTCACCTCTGGAATTTTTGCCTTTTATCTACAGGGGACCTACAAAGCAGTTGCTTTCTATAAAAGCTGCAGTATGCAATCCAGTTCACAGGTCATAATTTATTACCATCTTTTATTAGAATGTTGGGAATTTGGCATGTCATTCTATTAGAAATAATGTGTGTTTGATTGATTGACATGAATCAAAATTTGTTTCTTCATCCACTGTTGCACCAACTACTGAGAATAATGAGTTGCACGTAATTCCTAGAAAAATATGGAATAGACAATAAAGGGAATATTTTACTCAACACAATTTCTGCTACATTAAGAAGATGATCCTAAATTCTTGAAGAATAAGATTTGTTAAAGTTGAATTTTAATTCCAGAAATGCTAGTCCTTGTCATAATATAAAAGCTAAAAAAAAAGATAATTATTTCTCTCCTGTATAACAAGTCAAGAGAAAACCAATACAGCAATGTAATAAAAAATTATTATGTTTCTGGATAATATTTGTCCTAGTTTAAACCCAGCCAGGCAGCACGTTCACTCACTCAATCCTCTCCCCCCCCCTTCTTGCCCTCCCCTCCTTCCTCCCCACTCCTGGAGGGGTGGGGGGAGGAGAACCGAAGGGATGCAACTCCCACGGGTTCAGACAACAACAATCCAGTAGCTAAGGTATAACACAAACTACTACTGCTATCACCAATAATAATAACAATAAGGAAAACAAGGGAAGAGGGTACAATACGACTCGCCGAAAATGAGCCTGACCGGAAAGTCCCCTCCACTTCCAGGTAACTCCCAGTTACCCCCCGGGCATGATGTGCTATGGTATGGAATACCTCTTTGGTCAGTTTGGGTTCTGTCCCTCCTTTCTCCTGGCCCCCCTTCCTCCCCGGCAGAGCAAGAGGCTCACAAAGTCCTTGGTTAGGGCAAAAATCACTCAGCAACAACCAAAAACATCGGCCTTATCAGCCTTGTTCCCGGGTTAAGTCAAAACACCAGCTACTAAAGAGAAGGAAAACCGACTGCAACTGCTGAAGCCAGGACAATATTGTAAAGTCAAAGTAAGGGGGATTACTCCTACGTATCCACTTTTCTCTTTAGGACTAATTGAAAGAGAAAGTCATTGTAATTTAGACTTGGATGCTGAAGACAACTGTACATCTGACAACTGTAGCTTCAAGACAAAGATTTTTTTGAGCATTATGTAAACTGTATGTATTCTTGACTTATGTAGTACTAAATGGATTTTTTTCTCTTAAGCCAGAAAACCTGTATAGATCACAGCTGCCCTAATGACAGACGAAGCTGTGAAGCAAAATTAGACAGTAAGGAAAAAGTGTGGTTCCCTGAATAGAAAATTCAGTTCTGGAAAAACACCTTTTACTCCAGGGAATGTAGCTGTCTTCAGTGGAAACACACTTTGTTGGAGTTGTTCTAGACAACACCAGGTCTATGTGCATAAAGAGAAAGGAAAGTGGCAGGAATTAGGGTTGTACAAGCATCTGCCTAACTTTAAGCATGCAAATAATATCAGAAGAGAGCTATAGAGGAACATTTAGTTTTTTCCCTGATGGGCACCAAGTTAATAATGAAACAAGGGGGGGTACAGAATTATAAAATAAAATGTAAAACCCTTTAGAATTAGTTTTAAGTAATGTTAAGTTTGGGTTTGTAATATTAGCATTGCTTTGTAACATGTAACATTAGCTGGCTTTGTAACAGTAGCAATGGAAAATTACTGAGGTGCATGATACATAGAAAAAATTAGAAAGCAGTTGGAGAACATAACAAAATTCTTTGTATAAGATAAACTGCTGTAGTTGGCGTAGTTCTAGGTCCTTATGACCTTAGTACAAAAAAAAGTGAAAAAAAAAACAGGATAGAAAAACAGGACAGAGGGATAAGGAGTGTCTGGGAACTGCAGGTGTCCAGGATGGGCTGCAGTTAAACTAACTGATAAGTAGGAGGATAGAAGGGTTATTATGTCTCTGGTACTAATGATCCAATTAGACTGGCATAAACATCTACTGCGCGTGCTTCAGAGGCTGCCAGGAGTGATGGAGATTGTTGGAAGAAGTCAAGGACCCTCAGAGACCCCTACCACAATTCTGTATGCATGCGGGGAGCTTTCTGGAAAATGATGTGATCCATACGTAGCCTCGTGAATATGTATGTATGCCCAGGGACTATATAAAGATGGTTTTGTATGGCAATAGGAGAGACACACGTTAGGAGGAGTTATCCCCCGTGTCTCCCGGCACCGCAATAAAGAATACCTGCTTGTCAGCTCACAAACTTTGTTGGCAAGTTTGTTCCTGGAGTTTTCTCCGAATCAATAAAGAGGAATGAAAAGAATATATCTGTTCTGTGGATTTTTCAGTTGAGGGTAAATATACTGGAAGCTGATTGCAATTCAGTGCATTACTACAAAGATAGGACGAGGATGTATAGAAAACGTCTTTTTGCATAGAAAGTAAAAGAGCAAATTTGACATTTTACTGCTTTCTACAAATGTCAACAATATTTTACTATTTTGCTTAATGGAGGCAATAATCACCCATATTCTCCACAGCCTTTAAAGTCTCTTCTGTCCCAATGCCCCTTTTATTCTGTTGACATGAAATGGGAGAGGCAAATGTGAAAAGGATGCACAATGAGTGTGCTGCTGAAGAAGAAAAGCCATTCTGTAGAACACCTCATTACTTTATTGAGGTCCAAGCCTCTCACTGTGGTTGACAGGATTCATTCACTTGAAGCTAGAATATACTATAGGAACAGTGAGCCTTTTGAAGACATATTAGTTTTCTCCTTGGCAATGTAGTTTGCAGATAAGTTTTATTAATAGTAAATTACTGGTCTTTCCTGTTCTCAAAATATAGAATAAAACAACAGTGCTGTGGGATATGGCTAGTATTCCTCCAATCCACTTTGCCTGGGTAGGAAGAATGAAATAAATACTGCAATTTCTTAAAAATAAAAAAAAGAAATAGCCAAGCAAATAGCCTTACATTTTTTGATGCAGCCATATCAGCCAGGCTGCAATTATAAAATTTTGTTACTTGCAGAAAGGTGCCTTTTCAGTGGAACACACATTTTCATCATGGCACAATAGCAGGAACATGGTGAAGAGGATTAGGCACTGGAGACCTGAATTCTGCTTCCAGCTTTGCAGTTTTGATTGGAAAAGTAATTGTTCTTATTTTGTTTCCTTGTCTGTAATATAAAATAATGATATTTGCCCTCCCATGTGAACAGCTGGAATACTTATCATATAATGGAATAATACATTGTTACAGAAACTACTAGATACAAGAGTTAAATCACAATGGAAAACTTGTTTTAAGTTTATATTTCTTTTACTTTCTTCTGTAGACAGGGTGAACTACATTTTGTATTCCAAATATGTTAATTTTCTTTGTCCTTCTGCTTCAGTCCAGTCATACTACAGCTGCAGAAGAAGACTCTGCATCATTTGTGCTCACCATTCATTGTAAATTATGTGTTTGTTTCTGAAGTTTTTACTTTTTCACTACAGCACTAACTGTAGGATGAAGCACCAGAATGTACATTTGTAACAATTGCCACTGATCCTTGCAATGACCCTGATTTCACTTACGCACTTAAATCCTCTGAGAGAATAACTGACTACAGTCTCATGATTCTCTAAAACCAGCCTGCCATTTAGCCAGATAGAAAATACAGTCTGCAATACCTGTGAATGCACACATCATTTTGTCCTTCATGATATATTAGTGGTGTCAAGTGCTGATGAGATCGTATTTGATAGTAGTTGATGATATAGGATGAGTGGGGGTGAGTTAAAGCATTTTTAAATCTATCTGTTCCAGAATTCACTCAACTGGACCCAACTACCCTCCTATCTTGTGTCAACTCATGTAAAATCAAGGCATCTCTATTGAAGGAATTCCAGCTATGCTGTGTAGAACAGGTGAAGGTAGGAAAAAATGCTTAATTCTTACTCTAGTCTTGTTTGATTGAAGCAAGCTATGTTACAAAGCTACAATACAATGGAGTGTGTCAATATCTATCTAAAAAATATAACTTGGCGTAATTTCCTGAAACCCCGAGTTTTTCTCTTTCTCAATAATATTGAATTCTAATTCAGGTAAAAGCAGGATTTGCTTCTGTTCTTGAACTCTGTTATTTATTTTTCTGTAAACAGTTCAGCAATAATGGTGTGGTTTTGGACAGGTATACTCTGATCAGTCACATAACATCTCTAGTTGGAAGGGACCCATAAGGATCATCAATGGATTGTCTCCAAACAAGTTCAACATGGCTAGTTGACATAATTATTACTTCATTGCAGCAAATATTAATTTCTGCAAAGAGCTAGCAAAGCATTGGGTGCTGTCAGAATTTCACTGCTGAATACACTCTTTTCTCATCTTTTATGCACATTTATAGAGTCTATTTTGTTCCTGTGGAGCTGATCTGAGGAACTGGGTCTATTTCCTTTTATTGTGATGTGGGAATGAAACAATGTTAATGGAAATTAACTGATTATTTTGAAATAACTCTATATCTCTGTCCATATTCATTAGTCTGTCCAAACTTGTACTGGCCCGTTGCATTTTGCACTGTAACTTTTATTCTCACTTTGGTGTTTAAGTCTCCTTTTGCTTGTTGTGACTGTTTTCTGTACTCAGTCTGTCTCTCCAACACACAGCATATGTGCAAACATACTTCCAAGAAGAAATTGTTATTCATCCATCTTCATAGCATGCAGATTGCTTTATTTTACATAGACAGAGATGGTATTCTAGGGATTTGCAATTAAATTTTGGATGAAAACTGATGGCTGTGCCATTGGAACCAACTGCGTAAGAAAGGACAGTATTTGGCCTTAAGTTCAAAATACACATAGCTAACCAAAAAAAAGCAGGACCTGGTGACTGAAATCAATGTGAAATGTACCGTAAATGGGTTTATTTAAATATCTTTTGTGTTTTTATTTGTGGTCATGTTGAGTGCTCTACTAGGGGAATTAGCAACTTACTGTCTGCATTCCAGGGAACCATAGAGTATTTGCATGAAAAAGAAATACAACTGGGAAAATCATGTATTGCATAGTACAAGGCTCACATACTAAATTACTTTATTTGCCTATTTTGCAACATGTAAACCTTGGCATTTCAACATTTCTCATTTTCAGCTTATTCCTGAGGATGAATAATGGTTTAGGAAGAGCTGCCCTTCATCTAGAGTGAACTTCATTGCTAAAGCCAGAAACAGTTCTCTTTCAAATCACAGCTGTAAGAACTATGAAAGACATACATTCAATTCTCTGTCTTGCTGATACTGCCACGCTGTTCCAGATTGCTCAAAACATAAAGTTAATAAAAGGCATTTGAAGGGTTATGAAGCTGTATTAGACATTGTGTCATAGGAACCTCTTCAGTGTACGGAATACAGGGATTATGTGCAGGTTCTTTTGGTGTGCCTTTGTCTATATGCACATTTCCAAATTCTGCTGCTTTGCTTCCTTTCTTCCCAGGTTGGTTGTATTTTTTATTTTTTATTTTTTTGCTGGCTTTGTATTGTGTGAGTTTGGGCCAGATTTGAGCGTTGCAGTGAGGCTGATTTGTTTCACTTCTGTGAACTGGTTTCTGTTCTGTTAGTATCCTCTTTTTGCTGAGCACTGCAACACAGCAGGTCTAGCTGCTGCCAGTGGCAGAGAACATGCAAGACCAAACCAACAGCAGCTGTTTCTCTTTGTCCTAGGTTTGACATGAGTTCAGTATCAGCTTCTTTATATCTCTCCTGATATTTTTCCTTCCTAACCAAGGAAATCTTTAAGAGATAATAAATAACTGGGATTTGAAGGTGACACCTGTCACTGGACATATTGGGTTTTCTCTGACCTGTAGAGAGGATGAAGCCAATTATATTGAGTGAGGCTGGTTCCCTACTGAAGTGAACTATGAAGCGTTTTGCTCAGTTGATGTAATACTGTACCTAAACTAAGGAAATAACCAGATTTAAATAAACATGGGAAAAGCATGCACCTTTCCCTATCACTCTGGAAGTTATGGAATCCCGTGTTTCTGCATTTCTATAAGTTCATTGGCTCATGTCTGGTTTAGGCTTTTCTGTTATATATGCTCAAAACAGAGAGGAAAGTTACCTCATACAGCTGGATTTTCTGCTTCCAAGTTTAAGCTCTCCTTTGGTATTTTTAAAGCGACACTGATGACCTTTCTACACACTGGAGTATTCTAATTGATTTAAATGAGTTCCATAATTATAAGTGTCTGAGTCTTAGTAGTATTAGTATTCAGTGCCTTAAGATGTCTGTCATAAAAGCTGCTATAAAAATATATATTGACTTCCAACAAATACAGATTTCCTAGTGCTAATTCATCAACCATTTAAGTGTCTCCTAATATTGAGCAGAGAATGTGTCTGTTGATGTAGAAGCTTAATGCATAGGCAGCTGAAATCAGTGAGGGTATTTCTGGTAACTTAGAGAAGAACTAGATGAGGATCTCAAGAATTCAAGGGTGAGAAGTGTCACACAGAACAGAATTCAGAAAATGAGATTCATGTTGCTCCCTTTAAGTCTTTACATCCCTTTGCCTGTGCAGAAGTAACTGATATATGAAACAGTAGAGCAGAGATAACCCAACCCCTCTTTCCCCTTTACCCCCCCCCATTCCCTTCTGGGTAAGTGTGCTTAAATGGAGAGTTTGTTACTGCAGTCTCTTCTCTTCATGTCTAATACCTAATTGCCACTACTGAAAAGCAGAGACAGTGCGTGAGTGAGGAATTCTACAGAAATATTGTAGAGCTGATGTTAAGTACAAGCCAGTAAAGCTTTGGTGTCAGAAATTACTTTTTAAAAAACCTGACTTTTCACAGAGTCAGTACAGCCCTAATTCCTGCAGCTTCCCTTCTCTCTGTGCACACAGTCCTGGTGTTGCCTACAACAATTCCTATAAGGCATGCTTCCACTGGAGACAACTAGCCACTATTGTCCAGCAAATACACCACAGTCATTTATTATGTCTAGTAGTACTGCTTGTTCAGTGGTTTTTTTTAAATTATTTTTTCCACTGTACTCATATAATAATATTGGCACCACTAATTAGCTGTCTTATAACAGTATATGCCTCTTGTGCATATTTATTTTTAAGCTTAAATCACTTCTAACCCATTACTAGCTAAGTGAGAATGAGGCCCCTTTGTATTGAGTAGGGATGTTCATAAATGGAGGGTTGGTTTGATTTCTTTACAGAATACTTTTATATTGTATACTTCAACTTTCATACAACTTTCCTTTGCAAATAAGCCATTAGAAAACTCTTTTTTATTCCAGTTGTATTTTCAAAATGACAGTCATAGGCTGTAGCCATAATCCTATTGAAAATACATACTGCTTAATGAAAGAATACTGTATACATTTTATAGTTAAGTATTTCATTGACTTTTGTCAGTCTTTTCTTACTGTGTTAATATGAAGCTGGAGCTGGAGCTGAAAAACAAGATAAAGCTTTGCTCAGACGGTTTCCCAGAAGTGACATGACTTGGAGGTTGAGACAGAGTCACATTTGGCTTGATGAAATTAGTCTGTTACACAAAGATGTTTGTTTGCGGAGTTGTAGGTTACACTAAGTTACTGTTGTTTCTTCATGAAAAAAGTATTTTTTTGCACCGTCATCTATTTTATCACCCTCAGTCTTGCACTTGTAAAATAGTTAATGCTGAATTTCTCAGTATCTGTGAAAATTCATAGATCATGGATCATTCCAGCACATTGGAATAAGTACTGATATTTTACTATCTCACTAACCGTGTCCTTTTCACAGTTTCAAATATACCTTGAGTAGCTTATATTCTGTACTTCTTTGCATCTGTCCCATTGAGGTTCCAATGTAGCTGGTGAAGTTGCACACTAGTGCTCTGTTTTAGTTTTCAATGTAGTCCTCAGTTCAGCAGTAGCAGTCATTTTTTTGGATTGATAGTTACTCGTCACAGTCCTGATTTATTGGCTCTCAATTTTGTTGCTCTTGATCTAACAGTTTCAACATGTCATGCCTTACTTTCAGCCAGTATTTGCTGTGTTAGTGTTTAACTCCCATGGGTTGAGATAACAGTGCAGTAGCTAAGTCCAGTAACTAAGGTATAATGCAAATCACTACCACTACCACTAATAATAATAAAGGAAATAACAAGGGAAAAGAATACAATACCACCCACTGATAAATAATACCCAGCCTGACCCCTGCAGTGATCCAGCCCTTCTGAGCATGACATTCTGTGGTATGGAATACCTCTTTGGCTAGTTTGAGTCAGGTGTCCTGTTTATGCTTCCTTCCGGCTTCCCCTCCTCTCTGGCAGAGCACGAGACTCACAGAGTCCTTGGTCAGACTAAACATTTGAGCAGTAATTGAAAACATCGATGTTATCAGTGCTGTTCCCAGGCCAAAAGTCAAATACACAGCGCTGTACCAGCTACTAAGGAGGAGAAAAAATGACTGCTACTGCTGAACCCAAGACAAATGTAAAAAAACCCAAAGCAAAACCCAAACTTTTTACCCATTTCATAAGAGATTTCTGAAACCACTTGTGGCTGTTGGTTATTATACTTCTATTTTTAAAGTTAAATCCAAACAAAATTTTTAGCAGTTCACATTATTTAGTGATGTGATTAAGGAATCTGTTGTTAATGCAAACAGTAGAATAAAGCAAACCTATGTCATAAATGGGGGCCAGTACTATAAGTGGGCGTAACATATATGGTTATGATGATGCATATGGCAATAACAAACAATATAAAGAATAAATAAATTCATTCAACATCAGAAAAAATCCACTATTGATCAATGAAATAAAAAAATTCAAAAACCCAACAAGACACAGGCATATTCATTTCTGTGTAACAAAGACAGGGCAAAACTAAATACTTCTGTAAGGTCTAAAAATGTCTATCTAAAGGATAAATACATCTGACTGGTATTTTCTTCAGGAAGTAGTATATGTGCTATTGGTGCTAATTAGCTGTTCCGGTGTTCTAGAAAGACTTTTTTCTTTTCATTTCCTGATCACCTCATGCCCCCAGGTTGTCAGTATTCCCTTGCAATGATGTATAAAATGTGTATGCGGTACATTTTCTTTAACCAGATACCTGGTTATCTTATTTTAGAATTGCATGAGATTCTACTGGGAGTTAATCTCTTTCAGACTCTCCTAATTTTTATTATTTTTCTAAATAATATTTTATCTCTAAGAAACTAACAAAAGAACATCCTGGGTGTTTTGTTTTTATTTTTGTTTGTTTGATTTTGGTTTTGTGTTTTACAATTATATGGAAGTATTTAATAAAATTTCATTTAAAATACATTTTAATCCTCTTTGTGAATTTCTTTCTTGCAGTTGTACATACAGCCATTATATTGATGAAGTGGTAAATCATTGTCAGCTTTAAGAGAAACAGCAAAATACTTGTTTTCTTCATATCTGATTTCATTCTGAGCATACTGGATATTCAACTGTTATTTCCTATGAACTTTTTTCTGGCTTGGCTGACCAATGAACAGTAAAACTTTCTTAGAAGTGTTAAATGTATGCCACTACTTTCAGATTACAGATATGCGATCTGGTCATTTCAGATGTGTTTATGAATCTGCATGAAAGTACAGTTTACCATAAATCTGGTAAACCTTTTCCTCCCATTCTTTTCAGGACCTGTCAGGATTTATTTTTGTTTCCTGGTTCATTCTAATTCATATGGATCTTGAAATATATTTAGCTGTTTGCTTTCTCTGTTCCTTAGAGAATTTTTTTTGAAGATGCTTACTGAAAAAATACTGTATAAGACCCATTAATGTAAATGGAAACACCCTTACTCAATTCGTTAATTGCAGTAGAAGCTGAATCAAGGCAACAGATCTGATTCTTCAGTTAGGTGTGAAGTGATGGAAGACAGTGAGATGTTCAGACCACAGATCATCATGAAACAATGGGGGAGGGAGAAGGGGGGAATGTAGAGTAACATTCTCTAGTTCCCTTTCTAGAAAGGGAAACACCAGAGAAAATGAGACTGTCTCCAAGAAACAGAACACACTTTATTGTACCTTGTTCTATTAAATGGCATACAGATCCAGTGCTCCTCTACGTCACTCATGGTAATTTCTTGAGTCTGCAGTGCCAGTAAAAGTAAAGTACATCCTTAGATTTGTTTTCACATCTCTTTGTAGAAATAGCCTTCTATATTATTGCCTAGTCAAAGGAGGACTTGGGAATTCTCTAACCTGTAGGAAATGGTAGCCAAAGGAAGCTGAACAGGCACATGTGCAAACTATTCCAGTCTGGCAATTTAATTTCCTACTCCTTATTCTTCATTTAAAAGTGGGTTCACGCTTCCCACCCTATCTATTCCTTAGAATGATCCCGGTTTGGAAAGGCCAAATTCAAGTTCATAAAGTATATTCTTAAGTTGCCATGTTTTAAAATCGTTTAGTTGTTGATTTCAGTGAAGCACTACATTTCCATGGAATTTGATTTGTGATATCCTTTTCTACTGGTTGTTGCTACGACAACAAAAGCTGTTTTTGTACTCCAGTAAATTGAAGCTAATGCACACTGTATCTATCAGCCTTCAGAAATACTGCTAAAACAATCAATATTAAATGTACTGAATATGTTACGTTTTTAGATAACATTTACAGTGGAAAACAGTTTTATTTTCAGTGTACACTAGGATCTGTATGGCTCAGTATTGATTTTTGTTTCAACTACTCTGTTCTGGTATCTGGCTTGGCTATTGTCATAGAATCATAGAATAGTTAGGGTTGGAAAAGACCTTAAGATCATCTAGTTACAACCCCCCTGCCATAAGCAAGGACACTTCACACTAAACCATGCCACCCAAGGCTTCGTCCAACCTGGCCTTGAGCACCACCAGCGATGGAGCATTCACAACTTCCTTGGCCAACCCATTCCAGTGACTCAACACCCTCACAGGAAAGAATTTCTCCCTTATAGCCAGTCTAAACCTCTCCTGTTTAATTTGAACCCGTTACCCCTTGTCCTGTCACTACAGTCCCTAATGAAAAGTCCCTCCCCACCATCCCTATAGACCCCCTTCAGATACTGGAAGGTTGCTAGGAGGTCTCCACACAGCCTTCTTTTCTCCAGGCTGAACAGTCCCAAATTTCTCAGCCTGTCTTCATATGGGAGATGCTCCACTCCCCTGATCATCCTCGTGGCCCTCGTCTGGACTTGTTCCAACAGCTCCATGTCCTTTTTATGTTGAGGACACCAGAACTGCACACAATGCTCCAGGTGAGGTCTCATGAGAGCAGAGTAGAGGGGCAGGATCACCTCCTTGGACCTACTGGTCACTCTCCTTTGGATGCAGCCCAGGATATGGTTGGCTTTCTGGGCTGCAAGCACACTGTCGACTCATGTTCATTTTCTCATTGACCACTACCCCCCAAGTCCTTCTCCACAGGGCTG
>NDXB01014497.1:0-16248 GCA_002631895.1 Agapornis roseicollis
AAACACCAGCTACTAAAGAGAAGAAAAACTGACTGCAACTGCTGAACCCAGGACAGTTGGAAGGGATCTTAACAATCACCCAGTTCAAACCCCCTGCCACAGGCAGGGACACCTTCCACTAGACCAGGTTGCTCAAAGCCCTGTCCAACCTGGCCTTGAACACTTCCAGGGATGGGGCAGCCACAGCTTCTCTGGGCAACCTGTACCAGTGCCTCAGCACCCTCAAACGGAAGAACTTCTGCCTTATATCTAATCTAAATCTTCCCTCTTCCAGTGTAAAGCCATCTCCCCTTGCCTACCACTACAGGCTCATGTAAAAGCCATTCCTCCTTGTCCTGTCACAACATGCCCTTGTAAAAAGTTCCTCTCCAGATTTCTTATAGGGGCCCTTTAGGTACAGGAAGGCTGCTCTGAGGTCTCTGTGGGGCCTTCTCTTCTCCAGGCTGGGTTACCAGGCTGGTAAGGTTACCAACCTTGGTAACCCGCTTCTAACAGTTCTTCAATATTCTCTCATACAGCATGAGACACTTCTGGCTTTGCAAAATGTTACCACTGCTCTTGCACGTAACAGCTTCTGGTCATTTCATCAAAAGTAGCAGAAGCGCAGGAGCGTCACATCCTTTGTGTTTATCTTTTGGGGAAATTTAATGCTCTATTTCCTTTGAATTTCTATTGAGATAAAATTCCTTTAAATCTTTTATGACCAGGGAGGATTACTTTTGATATCGAAGTCCAGCTGTTTACCTTAGTATTGTAGCCTTACTTCCACTCTTCACAAGTCTCTCTGTCCCTTTTGTAAAGCTTTCTTTGTGTTGATTCTAAGAGATCAGTATAATGGAACTCTCATGACATCTTCTGTATTCCCAGAAAAAAAAGTACATACAAGTGTGGGCAACAAAGATTGAGAGTAGTATCAGTAATTTTAAAGTAAAAAATATTACCTTCGTCTTCTTGAAGCTGTCTCCAATCCAAGCAGAATAGGCTCAGCTAATAGAAAAAATGGGACAAAACGTAACATAAACCAAATCCTGATAAAGCATGGAAATGCAAAAGCAGGGCCATCCAAACAATCGTATTTCTCTTCTGTGGTGACACTGTGCCAAAATGATATGATCACAATCAAGGCTTTTAAGTAACTGTGACCATAGATTAGACTTGATTAAGGTTTAAGACATGCTACATTCATTTCCTTCTACTTTCAGTGTCCTCCAGGGACACCTATAAACTAAAGCATTCAAACTCAGGGGACTTTTCTGAAAGAACTGGTTTTAATCTTTTAGTTGTTGAATAAAATCACTGTGTGGAACATGCATCTAACAATTCATCTTTTACTGATACAGCTCCCAGTAAATTGTCTCTTCCCAAAGTTATAAACCTGAAGAAGCTATTATGAGAACAGAGCATTTTATTTCAGATGAAACCATGCAAATCTCAAGGAGAGAGGAGGCTGGCAGAAAGAAAAGTCCCCTGATATATATCTTTTAATTAACAAAGCAAAACAGTCTTTCTGTATGCAGGTAAATCATTTATACACAATTCACTTGGGTTTCTCATCCTTATCACTAAAACCCTCTTTCTTTCCCCCAAGTTTGATTTATTTTGTGGAAAAAATATCAAACTAGAAAAGTTGTATTATATGATGAGGGAGCTTAGGATGTAGAGCAGTGAGGGGACAACAGTCATTTAAATTGCATTCATTCTTCCACAAAGCAAGAGCATAAAGTTGACAATTTGCCTTACCCAGGTTTTACAATATTCACTTAAAAGATTAAAGTTTAAGTATATATACACTGTATAGGCTCTATAGACACAGTGCACAGTCGAATATAAACTCAAATTACTGTACTGCAGGGAATTCTGCCATTTCAGACAGCTTTTGCTCCCTGCTTCACTAGTTGCCTAGATGAAGGCTAGATTTTCTTCCCAACAACTAAAAGGAATTTGGACTTCTGCAAAGCATCCATCCATCTGACCGGGATTACTTTTATGCTTTTCATAACTGCAGCATAGAAGAGAATGTGTTGGGTTGGAAGGGACCTTAAAGACCATTTAGTTCCACACACCCTGTAACTAACAGGGACATATTCCACTAGATCAGGTTGCTCAAAGCCCAGTCCAGCCTGGCCTTGAACACTTTCAGGGATGGGGCAGCCACAGCTTCTCTGGGCAACCTGTGCCAGTGCCTCACCACCTTCACAGGGAAGATTTTTTCCCAATAACTAATCTAAATCTACCCTCTTCCAGCTTAAGACCATTCTTCCTTGTCCCATCACTATTTGCTCTTGCAAAAAGCCCCTCTCCAGATTTCTTGTAGGCCTCCTTTCTGTACTGGAACCTGCTCCCAGGTCTCACCTGAGCCTTCTCTTCTCCAGGCTTAACTAGCATCTGAGAATCCATGACCTTATAGACGGATAGTGTGCAAAGTCTTCATAAATGGGGAGCTGAATTTCCAAGGTATTTCGGACAGCAGTCCTTCTCAAGGATGTTGAGCCACAATGTTTACTTACGCTTCTCCAGTAAGCGCTTTGTTTTGACTACCAACAACAATAAATGCTTACTGGGAAAAATAATCTTGGCATCCTGAACTCAGGAGGAAACCTTAATACTGTGCCTCAGCACTTCCCATACATACTGTGTCATTACTGTGTCATTCCTCCTTCTTGCTCCATTTGGGACTTCAGTGATACCTGGCAAAGAAAGAAGCTGCGTGGTGCATTATTAGCTACATTATTTTTTGACATTACATTGAATTTTTGCACTTTAGCTTTTCTGAGCTGTGGCTAGCATGGGTTGGGTTTTTTATGTAGGCAGAGCAAATAGGCTGTGAGGATGGTAATAAGCCTCACTAAAGCAACAGAACGTGCTCCAAGGATATCGACGTTTGTTTTGAAGCATTTCTATTACAGAGAACCTTTTTTGTATTTTATTCTGTGAAACAGTTTACAGGATTTTGTCTTCCCCTTTCACTGATATTACAATTAAAAAGATTAACTTAAAAGTACCCTACCAAAAATGAGAGTGGTGGAGCAGGCTGATTCAATTGTATTTATTCTGCATACTCCAGGAAATTAGGGCACAGCTAATCAGCAACTGTGCTTAATTAGTAAAAAACCCATTTAAACCTAATGATAAAAATGGCCAGGGTTGCTGCTGCTTAATGGAGACTGTAGTTCTGCTTAATTGGGATGTTTTCAGGCTATACAGTGGTTGAAACCAGTGTTTTGCTCTGATGTTTTGGGCTGACAGTGGCTCTCCCGCTCTCTCCCACTGGGAACATCTCACAATTGGAGCTGACATAGCACCCAAATGGCTCCCCCGCTGCACCTTTCACCTCCTCACTTCAGCACCAGCACTTCACTGCCAGCTGCCCTGCTGCAGAACAGATCTGCTGCTGGAGGATGGGGACTGCTCAGGTGTAAGGTCTGTTGCTGGCCACCTTGGGCGTTGAAACAGTGCCTTCTAATAGCTGGAAGGACTGTCATCAGCTGAACGGTTCAGCAACACAGCATGGGCCTACCTGTGACACCTACGACGGACTAGCAGTGATTACAGCCACCTGAATGTTTTCAGTGAGAAGTTTGAGGAGTTTGCAATTCCTGCTGCTGTGACTTCCTTAACACCTCCTGATTTTGTATGAGTGCTACCATACCTTGATCACTAGCCTGTGGGAAATGAGTCAGAAGCCCTAGCTCAGCCCCTAGAAGAGCCTCCCTCTCCCTTAAGCCTTATGTTGGCAGCCTCAGTGGGAAAGGGTCACTGAAGTATTCAGGTGTTTTCTCAAACCTGCAGATTATCTCCCCAGATCACAGCACTGTCACCCTGACAGGCAGTGCAAAGAATCATACCACAGAATCATAGATTGATTTGGGTTAGACATGACCTTAAAGATTATCTAGTTCAACCCACCCTGCCAGGGGCAGGGACACTTTCCACTAGACCAGGTTGCTCAAATCCCTGTCCAAAGGGAGCTTACAAACTAGCCGATCTGTCATGCAGAAATAACAAAAGCTGGCTCAAAGAATGTCAGATTCTCATGGCCATTAAATTCACTGCAAATAACTAAGAAAGGAGGATTCATAAAGACAGCATTTTAGACAAGACAGCAAAGCCAGAACAAAGTTTGCCCAGTACACAGCACTTGACAGCATGTCAGTATAACATGAGACAGCTTCACTTCCATCAGCAAAGAGCTTAGTGCCACAGCAGTCCCTCTAATTAATTGTGCCCATCAACTGAAACTAGACCTGCCAAACAGTACCACATCGGTCCAGCCAACCCTCAGGGTCAAGCAGCANCTTTTTATGTACATAACATCCCTTACCTTTATGTTCCCTGGGGAAAATTGAATGGTCATACTTTGTCAGTGTGATATTTTACCTCCTAAAAGTTTATGAAGAGGCAATTTCATCAAAAGCAAAGTTGTTGTTATTGGTTTTAATTTTTTATTTGATTACCTTTGAACCTTATGCTGTAGATGTTCACTGTGTATGGACCATACTGCAAAGTACCACAGAATCCTCTTAATATCTAGTTCAAACACTGACTTTGAAACTCACTCCAATCTATTCAGACTCAGAAATCTTATTAGTTCATTCTCATTTTCAAATTCTAAATACATTTGGGCCTGTTATATCAGGCCACATCTATGGTGACATTGGGGCGGATGGAATTCTCTGATTCACTGTTTGGGAATTGTGAGCACACTGAATCAGATCTCTCAGCTCTACCATTCATTTTTAAATGCTCTGAGCTAGTGGCACTAGGAAGGCTAATTACTGTGCTGTGATTCTAGGTGTGCTACATCAGTCTTAATAATTACATGCTTGATATAAGATTAACATATTGTGAAACATCCTTAAATTAAGATACTGTTTGTGGCAAATGAGGTATCAAATATAACAGCACTTCTCTCCACAACATTAGAAGGCTGATCTTTTCTCTTTTTCCTATAGGGCATACTAAATCACCATCTTCATTACTTCAGTGCTGAAGTTATCTGACATTGTTGTGAAGTCAGAGGGCAGCAGAGCTGCATAAAGAAATGGGTAAATTGAATAGGATAGACAGCAATGGTATAAGTTAATTCATTGGGAATGACTCTGTATAGGAAAGGATTTGCCAGTGCCTGCATAGGTTTAGCCTGGATTAAAACTGAAATAACTGGGTTGGTCTCTCTTTTCAATAACAGAAAGTTATTTTACTTACAAGAATTAAAATTAAGCATACTTTAGAGTCTGGCCATAAGTACCTTTCAAAGCTGCACAGCTCTGCTTATGTGTGCTTTTTGTTTAAAGAAGAGCTTTTCCCTTTGTGTGCCTGGGTTTGCAGTAGTAATTATCATCACCTTTGTGCCGAAACGGAAGGCTCAATCTTCTCCCTTGAATTTCTCTTGTGAGCACGGGTGCCTGGCACCCACACACAGCACAGGGTGTGTTGAAGTGTCTGACACCCTGAGGGCTCTGCCTTTCTGTGTGGAGAGAGTTGGTACCTGAGAAGCACGTGCAGAAAGGGGAGCTGTGATCTGTGGCTGAAGCTTTCTGGCCACCTGAGCCAGCAGAGATGCTCTCCTGTGTCCATTTACCTACTGAAACAGCAAAACCTGCCCACCGCTTTTGCTCAGAGAGGAGCCCAGTGCCTCGCATACCTACAGAGGTGGTGGTAGGAACTTTGGCCAGGGGTTGGGGTGGGAACCGTCCCTTTTGGCAGCAATGAGCTGTTACTCTGGCTCACACCATCTTATGAAACCTTACCCCCAAGACAGCTGCAACAGGAGGAATAGCACAAACAGGAACATGGGAAGGAGAAGGCAAAGCAGCTTCTTCCACCTCAGCCTGACTTTTCCTATGGGACAGTCAGCTTCAAGAAACTGGTGAGAGGAGAAGAGTAGAAATAACAACATTAATGGACACTGGTGCCTGATCAAGGTGTAGCATGAAGGCAAAGAGGAAGATTGAAGCCCTATGTGCCACCTCTATTGGTGCATCGTTTCAAAAAGAAGCCATTTGGATCCACAGGTCAAACACAGCTTCCCATACAGAGAGGGAAGCACAAAGGCAAATCCTCTGGGTGACCAAGAACCTGTGGGACTACCCAGGACTGCATCTCTGATGCAAGGGCTATGTATGGATGTGTGGTCATCTCCTTCCCAGCTTGTAAGCTGCAGACTTCTGGTACTCCGGAAAACAGCCCACAGGACATCCATGGCTGTAAGGGAGATGGGGGGTGGAGGGGTGTCTGGGGCCCGTTCCTAAACTGCTGTGCAGGAAGTTAAGGGACAAAACCTTGGACAGATTTAGAAATCTCTTCAGACCTGAGGAATACTGTAGTAACTTTGCTCTCATTCCTTTATGCTTACTCTCTATCCCGCGATACTTCTTTGGTTGATATTGATCCATTTAAGAGGTATAAAGCAAATAACTGTATTTAACAGCCCTAGTTCTGAGCAATCAAAATGCTCTTAAAAATCTCAGAATGTGAATCTACAATGTTTACCCTCAGGCAGGAATCCCATTAATGATTTGTCTGTATGCAATTGAACAGTAATGGTAATTTGCAGCTACAAGGGATCAATCTAACAGCATATTTCAAATCTCTGTATACTGTGGAAACAGCGGTTTTCTTGGTAAATGCCATCTTTATATACAGTGAGCTCTGAAAAATTACAGCCATTTTTCTCTATGGTTCATTTATAAAGCTTTCTTGAATCCTAGCAAAAGCCCTTGTAACATGACCTGCAGCTTGCATGAGTGTCACTGCCTTGCACAGCCAGCAGAGCTGCTGCTACCTTGCCCTGTAAGTTTCTCAAGTGCTCTAAGCCTCAGAAGCAGGGGACTCTGGCTTCAACGTGTCTTCCTGAAGAGCAGAGCTGGATCTACCCAGACCTGGATCATCTGTTGGATCCAGCCCATGACATAGTTACACATTGAACATAGAAGGCTGAAGGGTGCAGTTACGTATCAGGCAACATGCTGCTCCTGCAAGAAAGCAGCTTTCAGGAGGATGCCTGGCCACTGGCCTGGCTGCCCAGTGGGATTCCAGGGGACAAATCCATGGTGGGTCTGCCTGTGAAGTCAGCTCCTCTGTGCCAGTCTGGTAGCTCTGATGGGGAGGAGTGGTTGTGTAGGCATGGAAAACACTCCATCAAACCGAGGGAGCAAGACTCTGCAAAAACTATTTTCAGGAAGGTCAACAATTGAGAAACCAAGCAAGGAAAAGATGAGAGCAAATGAATCCGACACCAAGGGAACAGCTGTAAAAACACCCAGCCCAGGCAGAGCCCGCAAGCCAGCCAAGCAGGAGGAGCACACTGTGCCACCACCACAGGGTACCAGCGGCAGCTCTCCTGCTGCAGGGCAGAACAGGGCGCCGCTTTGTCCCCAGGCCTCTGTCGATGTGCCTTCCCAGCAGGCAGACAGTGCAGCCCTTGAGCTGTTGTAAATAAAATGCTGTGACATCCCCCCTGGAAGGAGGACACCGTAAAGTAAACCTCAGTCTAAGGTCTCTGCTGTCAGCCTCTGTTTGGGGGACAGGACCTGTTCCTGCCTTCATCTTTCTTCACACGCTGCCGGATGCTTTCCATGTTGGCTGTCCTTAAATGGTGCCTTAGAGCTGTGGAAATTTTACCAGCTGTGGTGACAGTGTAACAACAAAACCCAGCCTGACAGACAAGGCTAACGGGGAAAACCAATATATCAGTTTTTACTGGGTTTCTTTGAATTCAGCCTCCGTCAGTGAGGGTGATTATAACCAGTTATGCAGAGCACACTCACAGTGGTCACATTTAGAAATGCGGTTTCTCGATAGAAAAGGAAATTAAACAGGATGCGATCAGAGCACTGCAGACAAAGAGAAAATGAGGCCAGCCCAAAGCAGTAGGCTTTCATGAGAGAACAGATGAATAGATTAGGTAATTTATTTTGTTGTACCTAGAACATTAATCAGTGTTACACAATACTATAATTTGCATTTCCAGTAAAAGCATCTGATGTACCATCCTAGAGGACTTCATTTCCCTCCTGTCCTTAGCCCTTTCTTTGCTTGGGAGGCAAGGGTGCACAGTGCCCTTAAACCCTTCCAACAGGAAGAGCTTCTTCAGGTGATCCCGAAATGGGTGGACTATCCCTTGAAGTGAGGGAAGGGTGGTCTGGTGGCCGGGGTGTCTGCAGGAGCAGAGTGTCTGGCTGCGGCACCTTGGCCCAGGCAGGTCAGACGCCATCCTGCCAACAAGGCTCAGGGCTGTGTCCTTGTGGGGCTGGTGCCTGCACACACACACACACACACACACACACATATGTGCATGAGCCTGCAACCCAGCCACCAGAACCTGCTCTTCCTTCACCTAGGGAGAGGCCCTGCACTGAGTGCCCAAAGCAAATGTGGGTGCTCAGGGCTGTGAAGCTGGCAAAATACCAGGGCTCAGCAAGCTGAGGAGCAAAGACCAATCACAAAACCATTGAGGTTGGGAAAGACTCTTAAGATCATCAAGTCCACTAAGGAGGTGCAAGGTGGACCTGGTGACTGGGCACAGCAAAGGCACCAATTGTGCTTTGGCACAATTGATTGTAACTTCTGGCATCTCAGAACCACCCTGGCAAAGTTTCTGGAAGATATTTGAGCCAGTAAAGGAGAGTTAGATGGAGAGCTAGAGCAGAGGCTTGTGCTGGCAGGTGTGATCCCAGTCCTAAGGGGCACAGCTCTGGCCTGACCATCCTGGAACAGGATTACATTGACACTGCCACAGGTTGCCCAGAGAAGCTGTGGCTGCCCCATCCCTGGCAGTGTAGAAGGCCAGGCTGGACAGGGCTTGGAACAACCTGGTCTAGTGGAAGGTGTCCCTGCCCATAGCAGGGGGGTTGGAACCACGTGATCTTTAAGGTCCCTTCCAACCCAAACCATTCAGTGATGCTTCCATGTGTGCTTGGGAATGTAGGTCTTCAGGTAAAGGTATTTTTTACATCACTCTGCTATATAAGAACTGGGAAGCATATCAAAAAGCAGTACCTTAAACTGACAGTACCTGTTTCTTGCCTACCATTGGCAGGGCCCCCAGTGCCATCAGAGACATGAAGCAACTCTCCATGGAAGCAGGAATCAGGCTCTTCTTCATGCCCCTTCAGCACGAGCAGAGAGCAGGACTTCATCTCATAGTCACTATTTGCAGTCATGATCAAACACCAAACACCTGCCCAAGTAATGCAGAAAGCAGGGGATTGATAAAAGCCACTGCTTAAAGGTGACACCAGGGGAAATCCCTCAGACCGCAAATTCTGCATAGCACAAACTGGGGAATTTCATCCAGCAGATCCTGCTTCACACGTTCCCTATCCCAAAATTGCAGCACACTTTCAAGCTGGGCACCTGAGCGCCCTTCTCAGGCAGTGACTTTCTTTCTCCTATGGGCTGTAGGAACAGTATCATAAACATGTATGAGAAAATTATTGCCTCAGCAATAACCTCTCCATAACCAAGCTAGTGGGAAGGAATCACGTACAAAAAAGAATCTGTAGGTAGAGATAACAATTGCCAATAAAAGCTTCAGGCCGTGTCACTGGAGCTGTATATTATCCATGGAATTTACAGAATCTATTTTAGTTTAGCAACTTCCCCAAGAATATGAACAGAGCAAATAAAAGGCTCCAGAGGAGCAGTAATAGCAGTGAAGCTACAGAGGTGTCCAAGTAGGGACCAGCAGCTCAAGATTAAGGCAGGATGGTAAATAACTGAAGATTGGAGCCCAACAGTGTGTGGTTTCCCCCATGCACCTCATGCTGCAGTGCTGCTGCTCACAGGACAGCCTGGCCACCGATGCCACATGAGAAGGGCAGGTGATGCCTTGCCTGTAGTGGTGGAGAAAACTGTCCCTATGCTGAGGGAGGGGGCATGGCTCCCCATGGCTGCTGGCCAACACTTTCTGCACGTGTCCTGCCCGCTAAACTATGTTTTAAGTTTAATATATATATGACATATATTCAGTGAAACCTCAAGATAAAGGGAAAAGTAACAACAATCCCATTTGAAAATACATTGGCTGCCAAAACATAAGCTGCCCTCTTCTGAACATGCTACACATTCCCAGCTTGCTCCATCTGTGGCCTCCCATCAACTTGCTGTGCCACCCTGACTACATCCTCTGTCCTTCAGCCTTCACATTTACATCGGGATGGGGTGATAAACTTATTGTTGTAGGACACTCAGAAATTCGCATACAACAAGATGCTGGTCTTTAAAAATGATCATTGATATTTTCCAACTCTCCTAAATACAGTGGATTTCATTCGTCCTAGCACTGCTACTATTCCTTTTATTTTTAAACACTGTTTTCCTAACACACTTCAGAGGAAGAAAGAGGTAGAGGCATGAGAGAAGCTGCTTGAGCAGAGCCGGACTGAGAACCTTCACATTCATGGCAGGGCCTGGATGTTCCAACCCCAGCCCATCCAAATTTCATTAAAGCACTCCTAATACTGCCTGTTTGCTGAACTGCTTATTTCTGAGGGAGGAAAAACTTACACAGTGCCTAGTTCAGGCCAAAAAAGCTGTACAAACAATTTACAGGAATACAAGAGTAGCTCAAGCCCGGTGGGTTGGGGACTGTGAACTTGCAGATCGCTGTTGATTTGTGGGCACAGAGAGAGGGGGGAAAGCTGGATAGATGTAAAAGACACGGCAGGCAGCTCTCGTAGCCTGCATCCATGCCACCCAGCCTGGAAATTCAGGATGTGGCTTGCAAGCAACTATGGTCGCTGGGAGTCACCTGATTTCACAGGCTGAAAGCCATCTGAGCTGTGCCCTCCATGCATGGGGACAGGGGCTGAGCACAGGAGCTGGAGGAGCTGCATTTCAAGGATTAACGTTGTCACCAGGCCTCGGGAAAACTTCTCCATGTCTGATGCTTTTGCGAAGGGCTGTGGCTTGACAACAACTTGCTGGTGCTTCAGATGTGCCAGAGAACAAGATTTCACCTTTCCAAAAAGGTGTCTTCTATGCCATGGAAAGCTGGCTTGCAATTAAACAGCTCACCAGCTGCAGTGCCCAGCTGAACCAATTGACAGCATGCAGGCACGTCGGGGATGGTGGTTATCCCAGGCTGTGTGTGACACTGACATAAGGGCAGTACTACCAGTACTGGCTTTTACCTCCTTAGCTTGTGCCTTAGGTACCACAGCTCAGGTGAAGCTGTGCCTTGCCTGCACAGTGCCCGGTGGTGAGCACAGAGGAATTAGGAATTGACTCTGGCAGGCTGTTTAAATGGCTTTTTTCCTGCTGATGCTCCTCTCCAAAGCTGCTGCATCTGCATGAAGTCGATATGGATGAAAGGTGCAGTTCACTAAGGCAACCAAACTGCAGGGAATGATGGTACTGGTGGCAGACAGGAGCATCAGGAGCTTGGGAGTCCAGAGAAGAACCAGGTGAGAGCTCAGAAATATACAGTATCTCCCTGGAACTCTGTGGTGCCTCTCTAAAGCAATATGGAGACAAACCCTAATTAAAAAGGAAGGATAATCTTTGGGGCTGCATGCACTCTAGTACATCTGGAGCCTCTCACCATTCAGAGGGTGCTTTCCTGTTGCGATTAAAGGATATAATGACTGCTCCTTAATGAAGGAGTTTCTCTCCTGCAGCAGAGATGTGTACCACAGAGGTCTGGATAAAGGCTGAAGTCAGCAGGGTTTGCCAGGCTGCTCTGACAGCCCTGCTGCAGCATCCTTCTACAACTTTTCACTCAGAGAGACCTTCTTTTACAACTCCCTTTCCTTCCCTCTCCCTGCCACTAGTGTTAGTTGTCATCTTATTTCATAGCTTCCCGAAGGCTGAGTGAGATGTAAACCTGGCAGATCTCATTCCTCTGCAACGGGGAAGAGAGGCAACCCTAGCTACTAGCGCAGCTACCCTAGATACTAATGCCATTCCTTTGCTCTCCTCCTAGAGGAATCAGCTCATCATCTGCAAAATAAACACTAGGCCTGCTGGGGCAGCACAAGGCAATGTGTAACGGGACTTCTACTCTTCCTACTCAGTGTCACCACAGCCCACCTACACTTACTCATCCAGCTCCTGCAAAACAGAGTGCAGGTGGCCCCATGGGAAGAGACTGGGGGCAGCCAAAAGCTTTTCCTTTATGGTGTTTACAGGTTCTCTCTGAACTTTGTGTGTGAATGGGGACTTCCAAGAGCCCAGTAGAGACTGCAGGCAGGTCCAGTTCTGGCAGAGGTCTAGCCTTGAGCTGCAAATTGCAAGGCAAAATTGCAGCAGAGGGGTGGCTATCATTCCTTGGAGGTGGAGATTCCCTCATAGGAAAAGGAGTGGGGATGCTTGAGCACAGTGGTCCAGGAAGGTCAGTGTCTGGGCTTTCACAGTAGGAAATCAAGGTCTTGGATCACAACACAGTGATAAACAAAGAGGTTTTGGTGCTGATACTGATAGTTAATGTGATGTAAGGCAGGTGAATGCAAATGGATCTTTGATCTAGTGGATAACAGGACACAAAAGCAGAGACAAGTGTTTTGATACGAATGTCTCAGAGTATCTTTCTGCCATGACTTCAGCCTTTGCTTCTGCCCTTTTGTAAACACCTACATTTAAAATTGCTACCACCCCGTTATTTGCATATTTTTAACATTTTAACTAGCCAACTTACAGACACCAGCTTATTTTCCTTTCTACTATATTTATCAATTGTTTTATACTTTCCTAATGTACGATTCGCAAATCTGCACTTCCCCAGTTACAGTGGGCATGACATTCCATAGTGACAGAGGGAATTGAACAGAGTCATTTAATGTGTCCAACACCATAAAAGCCTGGCAATGTTTGCAGCATGGGATCCTTAGGAAAAATCATGACCCTTTATTACAACAAAATGAATCCCCAGATGTGCTGGTTCTTGTGAAAACAGAGTTACTGACTTGAAATGTTGTGTAAAACATATTTCAGATTCCATTTGGTGAAAGCTGTAGGGGTTCATCTGACACAGGATGGCATAGATGTGGTGATAAGACACCATGCATGTAGATAGTCAGAGATGTGAGATATGAAATCAGTAGGAATTGTGCTCATGCATGTGAATGACAGTTTAGTCCCAGTTCCCAATCTTCTGTAGCAGCACCTTTTCCTTGGGTTGATTTATGTGCATCTTCACTCTTGCTTCTTACAGTAGGCTTCCAGTATACACAAGAGACCTGGCCGGTCCTGCTTTGGGCTAAAGACTTTCAGAAGTTACAGAAACAGCTCTCTATTAGCATAAAGAAGACAACTTGCAGTAAATCAATAACCTGTGGTTTCACAGGCACACTACTGCGACCAGCAAAGAGCCCGCCGATGGCCTGCACAGCTCCTGTGGATGGGCTGGCCTCCCTGGCCCTCAGCAGCACCCTGCCCGTGACCTCCTGGGGCACACGAGGAGACAGGGCCTTGCTCATTCCATCCCTTGCTCGTGCCACCCTGACACAGGGCTCACAGCTGCTATATTTGCAGCACAATTAAAGTGCCCTTCTCCTGCCCCACAGCTTTGCCAGCCACTTGTACTTCCCCTCTGGGATCCTGAAGCAAGAAAGAGACATACTGGCCAGCAGTAGCCTGCTACAGAGGTCCTTTTTGCAGAACAGACACAAACTTGCCTCTGTGGGTCAGTAAACCTGTTGTGTGGGATTCCCCCCCTGCTTCTTGTATACCCGTTAGCATACGTGACCATGGGCATACACGATCAGTGCCTGAGTCTTTCCCAGGCCGGGAAGTCAGTGCACTGAGGCAGACGACATCCCATGCATGTCTCTTGGACCAGGTTCAGCTCTGCAGGAAAAGCTTCACCTCTTCCCACAGCCTACTACATCAGTATAGCTGTAGGGAGGTGCGGTACTGCTGCTGTGCCCTGCTGCGCACCTCCAGGCATCACAGCAACACCAAATACAGTTGTACCAGCTTGGGAGTTCACATCTTGCACACAGGACAAGGTGGCAGAGGCACCAGCTCCTGACCCATGGGCCTGTGCACAGTTTCATGCTGTCTAATTTCATCCTTTTAATCAAAACCTTCATCTTCCTTTCCAATGAATATGGTAACTTCTCTGTGAATCTCCTTCCTGACTTACAAGATACATACAATGAAAACTGCAGTTATGAAAACATCCAAAAAAGATAAGAAGTTCCATGTTGTTTCAGTCACATGGATGGCTAAGGCTAGAAAATCACATTGCTACATAAATTTATTCAGGAAACTCAGAACTCAGGAGCATTTCGGCATCAAACTTCTTCCTACCACTGTGAGCAACTCAAACAGCTCTGTTCATAGCTGAAGTAGTAATGAAAAAACAACAGCCAAAAATAAGTGTCGGGTTTTGAATGCATCTAGAATTGATCAGAAACAAGATGCGGGGAGCTGGGAACTTAACTGAGGTGCAGCAAAACCAAAACATAAATCTTCAGCTAAATTATATAAACCAGGGACTCCCTCCTCCTGCACCCCAGTTAAGGAAAAGGTTTAGAAAAGCTGGTGATATGTTTTCATCCATTTGCATTTGACAGAAATCACCATGGAATACCTTTATCCAAGGAAAAAAGATAGCGTTACCCTGCAAGACTCCAGAGCCGTAAAACTGTGTCAGGATCAGTTAAGATGGGTTAATAGGGTTACTCTGCTTATTTACTCTTCCTTTATAATGCTCCCCATGGATGAAGAAACAAGCTCATCTCCAATGCTTCAGTGGATTGTCATGTCTGAAATAAGTGTCAGTGAGTGTTTGCCCGTGGGCTTCTGGAGAGCTGCATGAATTCAGCTGTCCTTGCTGGATTGCACAAGGTTCCTGTTGGCCCCGACACCAGCCCGTGTAGGTCCCTCTGGATGGTAGCCCCAGCATCAAACCTGCTGACCGGCAACCTTGACAAGAGAGCCCTTCACTGCTTCCTTCAGGTCACTGGCAATGATGTTAAACAGGACAGGTCACAGGACAGACCTGCAGGACTCCACTCATTACCAGCTCCCAGGACGAAGGTATATGACCCAGTAACCATGACCCTTTGAGGCCAACCACCCAAAAAGCTGCTTACCCACCTAGTTGCCCACACATCTGGACTGCAAATTCCCAATTTAGATGCATGAATATTACGGGATACAACATTGAAAACCTTGCTAAAGTTTACATGTCTGGCATCCCCCTTGTTAAAGCTGAAGTAAATGAGATCCTGTGATGGTGGTCATCTTCTTGAACTGTCCACTACAAGCAATTGACACTTAAGGAGATATATAAGCTGCCAAAGATTCATTCAGTATATTGCAGAGAATGAAACACATCCACTCCTCAGGTATATTACACCCCTCTGAAGACTCCCCCTCTCCCCCAAGAAAGAGAGTGCAAAAAAGAGTGTATGTGAGATCATTGGCTGCCTACCAGGAGGATGTGCCCTAGGTGGTTTCCGTACAAGTATAGAGACCCCAGAGACTAAAACTATTTTCGAGGTGTGGAAGATGGTAATAAACCAGCCACCAACAGCTGCTTGATACGGAGCACAGGTGCCTTATGTGTATTTGTACTGAAGGGAATCTCTGCTGTCCAAAAAGACCGGATCCAGCATACAAAGGCGCAACATTTGATTCTGTGGCTCTAGTTTTTACTTCAAGCAAGAAACTGATCTAAAAATCCCTGTGTTAGAAAGGATGAGGCTCTTCCTGAGCTTTGGTGCAAAACTTTTCAGCTAGTCCTTCAGAAGTTCCTTTGTTTTCACCTTCTATACACCTGTAACATTCTATAACAGCTCTCTCCACTTCATGACTAAACTATGTCCTGAAACACAAAAGCATTTGACACCTGTTCTGTTGGACACAGTAAGTGGACCTTTGGCTTCTGACTTGCACAAAGAAGGTTCTTTGCTTTCCTTGCAACCTCCTTGGACATGGGTGCTACCTCCTGGCCAGTGGTGCCTTCTGTAAAATAACATCTATAGATGACAGAATCACAGAATGGTTTGAGTTGGTGTTGTGGTTTAAACCCAGCCACGCAGCTCGTTCACTCACTCAACCCCCCCTCCTTCCTCCCCGCTCCCAGAGGGATGGGAAGGAGAATTGAAGGAATGCAACTCCCATGGGTTGAGATAACAACAATCCAGTAACTAAGGTATAACACAAACCACTACTGCTATCACCAACAATAATAACAATAAGGAAAATAACAAGGGAAGAGGGTACGATACCACCAGCCCGACCGGGAAGTTCCCTCTCCTTCCGGGTAACTCCCAGTTACCCCCTGGGCATGATGTG
>NDXB01014498.1:0-22073 GCA_002631895.1 Agapornis roseicollis
GTTAAGGTTTGTATTCTAAAAACCCAGTTACTACCAACCAAGACAGAAGCCTGTAAACTGTGCTCAAAATGAACCCCCAAAGTACTAACGGAAACACTGTTGGATTCACATTGTGGAATCCTTTCAGCATGCATGTGGTTATTTTACATACAGTCCATTCGGAAGCAGTATGTTGGGAACAGTCTTGAATGGGGAAAGCTTTAGTTCCAAGTTAGTTGCAGTATGCAGGATGTCCCATAGTTTTGTGAAATCTACTTGCTTTCATTGCATGGATCCAAATTAAATTTGAACTTTTCAGTATACTTAGATCCTTAAAGGTGCAAATTCTGGCTTAACAATCTCATTATTTAAGTGCTCAATAATTCTCTATAGTTTGACGGACAAGCAAGATGCATACGCTTCAGTTTCTTCATCCAGTTCAGTGAGTGACAGCTGAGTGATGTAGGTTAAGTGGTGTTAGCCTATGTGAAATTCAGTGATGGCTTTGTGCAGTAATTTTATCCATTAGGTGTTTGGGTTAAACTGTGTTCCCATTCACAGCCATCATAATGTTACAATAAAAGAAATAACATTTGACCTGTCATCTTGGTGCTAATCTTTTTGACTTTGCCTGCTTGAACAAAGCATTTGTGATCTCTCAGAGTTCTGTTTTCTTCTCCTTATGTATTGTCCATATCATGAAGCTAGTTTCATTATCCTCCTTTTAACCCCCTGTAAAACTTTTACTGAGCTAAGCTAAGAAGGCCTGAACACTTCTAAGTGAGGAGGTGGAGGTGCTTTTACAGCACTGTCATTTAAGTTAGTCTGGTGCACGGATTGATTAATAAGTATCAAAATCAGCTGTTGCTTTGCTGATTGCCATTGCACGTGGCAGTATGTTCAGTCACTGTAGCTGGGCTGATGTTCAAGTTATTGAATGCTTTGGGAAGAGCATTGTAGAAATTGCAAGAATCACTGGGGTGGAGAGAAGATGCCAGACAACAAAATGCCATATCCCTGTTTTTCAGGAATTTGAAAAATAATGTTTTATGCTGCCATTTAAAAGTAAAGAAAAAAAGAAAAAAAAATTTTTTTTTTTTAAAAAAGAAAGCGCAGCGAATCCTGGGAAGCCTGTGTTTTTATTCAGCAAGGGTTTTGTACTTCTGGAAAAAGGGCAGTGCAGGAGTACAACTTTGTGTTCTCTGCTGCTACACACTTCGGCTGTAATTTAAACGTGAACACTAGTGTAAATAAAATTGCTTTGACAAGTACAGTCCTCTGTTTTGAAATTGAACTGAGTTCAAATGTTTCTATTTCTTTTCCTAGAGAGCTAAAGATTTGGCCATGTCTGCTTCTGGTTTTCCTGGGTTTACTCCTCAATCTATCCTCAGATCCAGCCTTCGCACCACACCCTTAGCAACTCCGTCTGCATCTCCGGGACGATCAGTTACTCCTCCTCTGCGAGCTAAGGAACCTAGAATATCCTTCAGGGAAGAGGGATCGAGTGCAAAATGGACTGTGGGGGTAAGCTGGGCTGTAGTTAGTGATTTTTGCAGTTAAAGGCTTTCTATACTGTGATTTGCTTTAGCTGCTCTTGAAGCTTGCCAAAACTCCTTAAATTGAGAATTGAAATTGCAGATCAGAGCGGCAGACTTGAATTTGGTCAGAAAAGGTTATGTTAGACTGTCTGTAGCATCACATGCCTGCAGGAACACATTGATAGTAAATGTCAGTGACCTTGGTGGGTTTTATTCAAGACTTGTTAGGAGCTGTATTTTTCCTACTTTCCTGCTGTACCTTTTCAGGTGGTGGTACAGCTGGAAGGTGAGGAACAGAGTGAGCCAGTTGTTTGGATTTGTCAAGCTTCAAGAATTAAACATCTTGGAAAGCAGCAGAATTCATGAGCTGTATTTACTTTCAGTCTCTCCTTTAGTCAGGCTGAGTTTACTTCAGTTGTTATAAGAATAGACGCTTGGTGAAGAGAGCTGTACTGTTGGCTGTTCCCCAGCCTTAAAATTCTCATATTTGCCTCTCACCTTGCAACATGGACAGCATTTGTAGTGTTGTCCTTCTGGAAGCTGTCAACTTCTTCTCCTTTTGCTCTGCCAGTTGGATTCACTGATCCAGCTCGTCATGCAGTTAGTGAAGGAACTTAACAAACTTGGGGCTGAACAGGGTATGTTAGTAGTGTGAGCTTTCCATACATATAATAAGAAATTGTCATAGTCTAGTTTTTTTATACTTTTTTTTTGCCTGTTACTCAGTTGTAATAAGAGGCTTTCTGATATATGAAATTCTTACTGATAATGCAGTGTGACCAGGTTAGTTTACTTCTAACTTGCTAACAGACTTGATATGGCAGTAGAAGGAAGTATGTAAAAGACCCACTTCATCTTAATTCTCGAGGGTTGTGGAAGACAGCACATCAAAAGTGTGATTATTTTATACACTATGTTTTAAAAGCTAACTTAGTGTTAGAATGAGACTAAATCTTTTAGCTCCTTGCTTAAGGTGCCACTTTCAAAACTTACAGGTATTGGTATGTGCTTGGGTGGGTGGTTTTTTTTTTTCTTGCTTTAACAAAAGAATATGTTTATTATTCATTTTTAAGGTAACTGTAGAAGATAAAATGCTGTCTGAAGGTTCATCTGAGCATCATCGTGGAGTGGTGGAGGATGCTTGGTCTGAAAGTAGAGTTAAAACAACTCTCTTTGCTCTGAGGCATCCTGAGAAAGATGCTGCTGGAATGGAAGAGTCTTCAGAAAGTGTACCTGGAGATGGTTTGGAGAACATGGATGTCAGCAAAGAAAATAGTAACGTTTCTGCCAGGTCAGACCAAACTACTCTGGAGTATCATGATGCGAAATCACCTGGCGATTTTGAAGATGATGTAATCTTTATAGCTGCTAAGCCAGCTAATTCTTCCATTCAAGAGACTGCTGATTTTCAAGAGTTGGAGAAGGAAGAAGACAGTGAAATGGTTGAAGATAAACGTTTCCAGATGGAAGAACCAGGCTCATCAGAGCTAAGGGAAGAAGCTGGTGCGTTTCATACTGTGATAACCTAAGTTTCTGAACTAATTCAAATGTCTTCAAAAGATTGAATTTCTGATGAATGCAGCAGTTAACAATGAGTGCTCACAGGTATCCTAGGCACTTGTCCTGGGATTTAAAATTATCACTGTTTAGAGTCCTTTTTTTTAGCTATCCTGGATATTATGAATGAACACTACTTTGGGTTGGCATCTCTTGTGTGTAGTTGTAGCTGAGAGGCAGCAGTGATTTGTGGAGAGTTTTGAGAGAGAAGCAAGCTGAAAACTCAAGCTTTTGGTTATGTTTTAGGGATACTTCCGTAGGCTGCAGTTTTTTTTCAGCAAGTTGAGTGTATGGTGTGCTTTGACTAGATAGCTTTCTTTTTACTTTTATAAACCACCTTGTTAGTGCTCAGTTAAATAGTTTTATTCTAGAAGTAAGTCTGTTTTCTGTGTCTGCTGCTTCATACAGTTACGCTTGCTCATTTTGCTAGCTCAAAAGCTTATGCAGCTTTTTCCAAAGCTGTTTCACTTGTGTTTGGAAATTCAGCTCAATTGAACTCGCTCAAGGCAGTTCGGTTGCTGAGGATGTGTTCATATGAATAGTTCTGCTGGCAGATAAAAAGTGTTGTGGCTCGCTAGCTGTTAAGAAGTGATGAAGAGCTGGGAAGAAAAGTAGTGCCGGAAGAGGGAGATGTGGAAACACAGCTACAGTCAGTAACAAACAGAGCTGAGTCTGTTCACCTGCTTACAAAGAAAAGTTTGTTATTCCTGAGATATGTCTGCAAGTGTCAGAGTTGTGTGTCTGAGGTCTTGAAACAGTTTGTCTGCAAAGGTGGTTGCTGAGTCTGGAGGAAGTGGACAGTAGAAACAAAGAAGAAAAGGAGGATGTTTCTAAAATTGACCCTGTTCAAATAAGAACAGGTTAGAAAGCGGTTGGGTTTTGATGACACCAGTCAATCAACATAAAAAAAGAACAACAAAAGACCTTAGATGCATTCTTGTAGAAGAGGAGAAATGAAGTCAGGAAAGGAAAGAAGCATTGCTGGAATGGGGTAAATTATCCAAAGAGAAGTAAGAAAAATTCCTGCCCACTTTTAAGAAGGAAGGGTGTTTTCTGAAGTTTATATGTATTAGATCAGTAATGTACCAAGTTTAGTTTATAAACAGAGTATCAAGTCATTTTGTTTTATGAACTGAAATTATGCATCATGCTTCTTGTTTTACTGGAAAGAATTCAAGTCTTCTGTACAGTTGAAGTGTGGGTAGCATTATTTTGTTAAATCACTCTCCTATGTGTAATGCATAAAGGCTCACTTTACAATCATTTGGACTTTTAAAAGCAATTATATTAAGTGCAATGGGGAAGTAATCCAACTGCCCGGTTTTGTAGGATTTGTGGAAGAATCAAATGCTGAAGGTCTTACCCTTCCTGACAATGGTAAATTGGTGTTCAAAGCTGCTGAGGCTGCTGCTTTTGGTACTGCAAGTGAAGGGTAAGTTCATAAAATAGATACCTCTTTGGGTTTGCATAGCATATAACTGCTGGCTTCCCTGGCTTTGAAAACTATGTTTTTCAGCTGCTGTTGGTTCTTTCCTGTGTTCTTATAGATAACAGCTTTTCTGTTCCTGTGTGTGAACAGAACTAATTTGGCATGAATGTAAGTCAGAGTGACCAGCTGTCAATTTGAGCCTTTTTTTCCTCAAATGATTTCAGGCCCCAGAGTATGGTGATAAAGACTTCATTCAACAGGCTAGATAAACGTTTTTAGAGCTTGGGGGTTACTGAGTAGATATTGTGAACAGAAGCCCTGCTTTTGTCTGGGAATTTTGGAGCTAAAAATTACATCTGAGATAACTGCAGCTTTAGTAGGTTCATTTTGGGGTTTGAGTTTCTGGCAGTATTTTATACACTTAATTTCTTCTTCCTGTGTGTGCTCAATTAGCAAGTGCTTAGTGATGAAGACAGAATATTAACAATGAAAGAGCCCTCAATTTCGTATGGTTAACTTACTGAGCAAGAGTTTGTATCAATATTTGTTCTAAACCTTCAATACAGCAATTGCAGTCTTTCCACAGAAGGCAATATATAGTTCTTTAATACAACTCTGTTGTTATTCTCTAGTGTTAGATAGCTGGGGAAAATATTTAATACTTGGTTCATTGCATACAATGAGTCATGAATTGAATGGAGGTCTATTGGTAAAAGAATTTCTGGGTTGGGTTATTTTTTTTCTCTTTTGCAACTTGAAGAGTTTGCAGTGAGAAAGTAATATGTAACGCTCTTCAAGGTTTGTTTTGGAACTTTATGATTTTTCTCTTTCTTTTCATGAAGTGAAACAAACCACCAGGAGTCCAAGATGCCTTCCTCTTCATCGGAAGAAAATGTCATGCCAGTTGCAACAAATCCACATCTCTCTGAATCCCCAGAAGCAGGCAGTGAATGTATGTACTGTATGCTGATGTGATGTGAGTTGAGGTAGCTGAACTGCTGAAGTAAAATGTGTGGTTAGCTATACCATTATAGGTGTCTCGGACTGAAGCAGTACTAAGATGTAACTGCTAACTTCCATTAAACCATAGAGACCACCTTCCTCAAAGAAAGTGCTTCTCGAAAATGCATAGTGAATGTTCCTGTTCTTGATAAAGATACTGAGAAAATTGGTAGGATTAAAAATACTGGAAGGGGAGATAAGTTCTCTACTTTGCTGTTGTACCCACTGCTAATGTGCATACTATGGGATCTGGTGCTTGAGTTATTTTAAAAGATGATGCATCGTGGCTGTGAAAAATAAGTAGCGTTTCCAGCCACCATTTTCTCTGTTGTTCTTTTTCTCTATGGACTTACCAGCTGATTTTTACCCTTTCCTCTTCTAAATTAATTCTGAGGTTGCCTCCTTTACCAGATGAATAGTTCTGGCTTCTAGTTTGTGGAGGAAGCCCAATGTATGTGGCAGGATGGAAAACTCATGTTGTTTGTTTGTGCTCCCTCTGTTACTTCCTGTTGCTTAAACCTGTGTCATTTATATAGCAGTTAAGTGAAAATTACATAAATCTCTTCCAGCTGTGATAGGTATCCTTGACAGTGAGGACGTGGTCAGTGCTTATTCAGAGAGACACCTTGAGGAGAAGTATGTGGATTTACCTAACCTAGAAGCAGCTGAAGTTGAAGCTGAAGTTCCTTCTCCACAGGAAGAAATAACTGGTTCTAACAGTCTTCCTAAAACTGAGGAAATTAACGTAAGTAAACTGTTTTTCTTTAAAAGTAAACCCTTTTCTTTAGAATGGAAAACTCTTTGCAAATGGAGGGCAGTCCTTTCCTCCTGACAATGAGAAAGCACACAAAACCATCTCTGTTTCTTTAGCTGGTTAATACAAGTTAAAACCTCATTATGTAAGTGCAGATACGTGTTTCTGTGCCTGTAACACAGGTTGGAATCTGTCAAGATTTGGCACTTTGAGAGCTGTAGTAGGAAACAATTCCTTATTGACATAAACAATTCCCTGTAATGAATTAATTTCAGTGTCGAGGTATTTCCAACTGCTTAATCTTTTATTATTAATTTTTTTACCACACCTTTTAACATCTAAACTTTTGTGAATTGTGAATTTTAAAGGGTTGTTCATATGGACTGAAAGTCAGAACTGGAGATTCTCCAGCTGTCCCAGGTTTTCCCCTGTTATTCTACTGGGGCTGATGAGTGAGCTGAATTCATTGTGGATGTCCTCTAAGTACCATATTGAAGGAAACTGTCAGTTTCTGGTGTGATTATAATCACAGGGATTAGTAATATTGATTGGTCTTAAGTAACAGAAGATGCTTTTCAGTGTCCTAGATTTCAGATAAAGTCAAATGGGTAGTCACTTACTTAACTTGTCATGGCTTTCCAATTCAGGACAGTGCTGGAGAGAAGATTATTATAGACTTGGGAATACATAAATCACTTATGGGGTGAAATGAAAAATTTGTGATGGGAAGAAGGAAGTGGGGACAGTCACAAAGCCTCTGGAGTCATTCATGTAGCAGTTACAGTGAAGGTTTTTCTGCTTTCGTTATAACTGGTGCTTACTGATTTATATGTGCACATTGGGTTTTGGCTTGTCTGCCTTCACTGAATTTAAGACAAACTACTTGCAGCTTTCTTGTTCATAGATAGTAAGCATGAAAGGAACGTTTTTGCAGAAGGTCTTTCCTGAATTGAGTTTTGAAGGATGGCATGTTGCTATTATGACACACTTCAGGAACTTCTGGCAAGGCAGGAAGCAAGAAAAAAAGCAGATTCCATGGAGGCTGCTGTGGAGTGGCTTCCTCCTTCTGCCACTGTGGGCAAGAGCTGTGACTTAGAGGCTCGGGCAAAGGTGTTTACACATTGATTCAATTCTCTTGACCATTTGAGTCACTTGAAATATGTAACAGGTAGTACTTTTGTTCTCAACATACAAGCTCAAGTATCTCAGGTGGATCTAGAGGGAAAGAAGTACAGAGAACTATAAAACATGAGATGGAGCTATTTAGAATGTATGTGTTGCTCTTGCAGTCCACGTGATTCCTTAAAATGCAGTGCTGAGTTGTCAAATGTGATATTTTGCCATCCTGGCTGAGCGTTGCAGTCACAACTATCATGACTGAAACTTGGGGGGCATAATTCTACTTGAACATGGGTAGGTGCAGAGATGATCACTGTGTCAATTTGTAGTCAGTCCAGAAAGTACTGCAATGTGACGATTACTGCCAGTTGTGTACGCAGCTTGTGTTGTAAAACTGCTTGCTTTGTTTTGTTCACGGGTGGTGGCAAACTGTTAGTCAGGAGCAGAAATACCAGCAGTAGAGCATGTGGCTGCATACACTGAGTATTGTGTTCTCTGACCCTTAAATGCATAAACCTGTGTTTGTAGTGGAGAGTGTTTGTATGTTGCTAACTTTGCATTAGAGGGTGATCAGAAAGGAGTAGCAGCATATCACTGTCCTCAGTTTTACCTAGCTCCGTTTGAAGTTAGTCTGTTTGGTAATGGGTAATGTATTAACAGCCATGCTTTAATTTCAGGTTATTGAATGTAGTGCGGTTAAGGCACAAACTTCAGAAGAAGCACCTGAAACATCACTGTACAGTGAACTACATCCATCGGGCAACCTTCAACACAGCTGTGATACTATAGAGCAACAGTTTGCTTGTGATTTGCCTGATAATGAAGGTGATGAATGTGATGCAGCTGAGGGAGATGCAGAGCTGTTTATACCACAGAGTAATTTTACTTTAGTCTTAGAAGGAGATGAAGGTGAAGCAGAGATGGGAGACCCTGCATTAGCAGATGATTCTAAAGCGTCTGGAACAACAACTGAGGCAAAACCTGTGAGCTATTTAGGAAACACTGAAACCCAAGAATATGTTACAAACTCAGTGTCTACTGTAACTAGTGATCAGGAGTCTCAGAATACCGCAGAGTCTCTCCCATATGTGCCTGAACCCATTAAAGTAGCCATTGCTGAGAACCTCCTGGATGTAATCAAAGACACAAGAAGTAAAGAATTTACATCTGAAGCTGTGGAACAGTCTATTCATGAGACAATAGGTAAAAAGGTAACTCGATTCCAGAAGGCAAAAGTTCCCTTAACAGCTGTGCCAGAAGGAGTGGAAGATGAAACCAGCAGGCATCAAGTAGGTTATGTCATCACTCCGAGAACACGTGCCAGGGCACAGCTGAGAAGTCTAAATATTCTACCTGCAGGTGATGTGCAGCTACAGAACCCAGAGAAACCAGTTCTGTTTGGACTGTCTCCCAGGAGAAGTACCAGGCGAACAAAAGAAGCATCTGAGACATCTAGCCTTCGAACAGAAGAAAGTGCTCAAGAAGAGCAAACGCCTGTGACACCTGGTACTCCAAGGAGAGGTCGAAAGCCTAAACAAGCTAATATAGAAAAAGTAGAAAGTGGCTATTCTGATGATCAAACATTATCCATCAGGACGCAGGCCACAGCTGTTACTCCAAGAAGAGGTTTAAGGAGAGCAAAGGAAGCTGCATCTGCACTCTTGGAAGAGGCAAATGAGGAAATATCTCTTGCCAAAGGTAGCACTACTGCTTCTGCTACTCCTAAAAGGACTAGAGGAGGGAAAAGCTCCGTGGGAGATCCAGAAACTGGTCAGACTGACACTGATCGTAAGATAAAAACAGCAGTCAGTCCCAGTAGGAGTGCAAGAAAACTGAAAAACATTAGTTTACAGTTTCCTGAAAATACTGTCAAGGATCAGGAGGTGGAGCCCAGTGACCAACTCCTTTTACCTGTGCCAACTAAAAGAGGCAGAAGAAGAAAGATAAGTTCATCAGAAGTGTCAGAAAATTCTGACCTTAATCTGTCTAAATCATTGCTTCCTCAAACAGAATTTAAACTTCCTGTCACTCCCAGAAGAAGTGCTAGGAAAGGGGCACAGAATCTCCTGGCAGACACAGACTCTATCTCCACTCAGGAAGAAACACCTTCAGGTGGGAAAGTGGAAGTCCTTGATACTCCTAAGAGGAGAGCAAGAAGAATTCCACAGGCTAAACCAGAAAAAACAGCTCCTCATGAGCAGACACCTGAACAGCCAAATGAGGAATTGGCTACACCCAGGACTCCAGTTAGGACAGGGCGACGGGGCAGAAAGAGACAATCAGTACAGGAGGAGAGCACTGGGGAGGAGGCCTTCCCCCAAGGACCCGGTGGCAGTCCTTTGCTGCCTGAAGACATAAACCCATCAGGGTATAGTGAAACATCAAGAGCTTCAACAGATCGTATTACAAGAACCAGATCCCACAAAACAGCCATGCATCAGAAACTGTCAGTTGAGGAAAATGAGTCTTTCCTTTTCTCTCCTCCTCTCACAAAGCTGGCAAAGAAATTTAAAGGTAAGTGCATTGTGTTTATACACAAAATAGGGCATGTTGCTGTTTTGAGGATGGCTTTAAGTATTGTAAAGAATGTAAGCATGCAGACTGAAACAAATGAAAAGAGTTAATTAAATTTTTCTGAACTCTAGATGACTGGAAGGCTCCTCATGGTAGAAGTAGACGAGGAGGCTTGTCTGAGTAGAGTGAAATGAAATTTAAGCTGAATTTTTGACATGAGCTTAATTTCTATCAGGTTTGAAAACTGGAGGTTATATGTCACTATGTGATTGCTCTCCCTTCCCTCCCACAGCAAAATAAAGATGATGTGCTTCCAAGTTCTGTTCAGTTTTTAATTAAAATGAGATGCATCTTGCAGCAAACTGTGTAGCCATTTACTTATGTGATGTTTTTTCTTGGCCATAAACTTTGTTAGTGAAGTTACTGTAGTACTGGAGTACCTAATAATTTTATTTTGAAATGTATAAGGACTATTGATATCTCTTGAGCATACATCTTTGGCATTTACATAGTATCTTTGATTATATAAGTGCAGACAAAATCACTACAGTGGCTTACTTTTGGTTTACGAGTTACTGTGGACGAGTGAATTTATAAGCCTGATTATACCTTCTATTTCAGAAAGGTGTTGTGCTCTTGATTGTCAGCTGTAATTTAATGTCACTCTCCTTTATGTGTAATGTACATACATGTTAACAATGCATTGTCATTTTAGCTGAGAAAACAGACCATCCTGTGCAGCTGAAGGATTTAGACACAGACTTGTCTTCCCAGTTTGTCTTTTCACCCCCTCTTTTGAGGTCAAGAAGCAAAAATGTATCTAGCATTTCCCGAATTGTGACAGAATCAGTAAGTAAAAACTCTGGTTGTCTCATGTTCTGGATTTTTTGCTCTGTATTGCTTTTCCAAATCATGCTTTGCATTGCCTTGCCTTTTTCCTTGAAAGATTATCTAAAAAGAGAGTTTTAAATACATCAGGTAAACAGGGTTTTTTACTTTATGAAAACTAGCTTCAAAATTAACCATTGAATCTATGTAAATCAGGAATTAATAAGTATTGCTTTGCATTTAACAGAAGGCACAGCGGACTTCTTTAAAACTTACCTGATGTGTTACCTGTTAATTTCAGAATTTGACCTTTATTTATTGGTCAGATTCAGTAATTTGAGATGGAATGCTTGTTTTTACAGAGAGAAACTGTAATGCTTTTGGAAATAACTTTGGCATGACTTCTTCATAAAAGAAGCATTCATGTATCTTCTGTAAAAGTGTAAGTACTCATGCATGACTGATGTTTTTGTTGTCTTAACATAGGAGCTTCCAACTAAAGAGGAAGAGGATACCAAATCCGTAGAGTCTGTGGGAAAGCAAAAATTGAAGAGAGGTAGAACTGCAAAATCAAAAGTGAAGAAAACAAGCAAGTATGAAATTCTTCTTGAACACTTACATTCCTTTATTGTGGTAGTGATTCAGCTGTTAGCCCCTAACAACCTGTTCCTCACTTAGCTGAGTAATTCTGTTCTGACTTTACCACCCTGCCCATCTTGCTGGTCTAATTAGCACTTTTTTCTCTGCTTAGTGGTTTAGTTTATTAATGGAAACAGAAGAGGGAGGAGATAAAAAAGGGCAAGTGTATCTTTGCAATGATAGCATGCAATGATTCCTCATTGTCTTACTCCACTGTATGAAAACCACACTCTCAAGGTCTTTAGTTCCCCATACAAGGCAGGAAGGGGTCAGGCAATGAGTAAAGAGAACTTCTTTTTTCTGGTTCTGAGGGTATTTGCCTTTTAAAAGCTGTGGTGGTATGTTCCGAAGGTTGTTATGACTAGAGACTGAGAATGTTTGGGGCAGTCTGGTAAGGAATGAAAGCAAAAGGAAGCTTATTTGTGTACCATTTCTACCTTGATACCATCTCCGAAGAAACCCATAAAAAATTCCTTTGCATTGATTCCATTATTTCCATTTTGTTAGTTTTTTCCTCTGCTAAATACTGTTGGTGATAAGAAATCAGTTTGATACCTCTCTCTTTTTTTAGAACCACAAGAAAAGAAGGTTCTTGGTCACCTCCACCAGTGGAAATAAAATTCATCTCTCCATTTGGAAGTCCAGTGGATGGAACAAAAAGCAAACAGAAAGAAACCACAGACGTGGCAGAGAAGACTCTACGGAAGAGCAAAAAAAGACTGTCTAATTTTCCAAAGCCAGTTGTGCGCCGGAGGATGCTGTAACTGTTTTTTAAGTTTATATTGTACACCACTGTTTGTAAAGTCATCAAAATTGTGTGGATTAGTAAAAAGAAAAAATCATCTAATTTGGAAGAGATAATTTATATAAATTATTGTAAAATTTCATAAACAAATGGTCTTCAATAAGTAACTCCATATGGAGTGTCGATTTCCTCAGCCAATGCAGTTTTCTATTTTATATTAAGACTTCATACATTTATATAATATGTAAATACAGCTTATTTTAGGAATGTTAATAAAAATGTATACTTCAAATATGCTTACTGTCTTACAGCTTTTTGAGGGAATAGTGGTCGAGCGATCTGTATCGCTCGGATGTTTTACTGTCGGTTTGCTGACTCTCAAGTGAGGCCAGAAGTTTTTTAAGCCTTTCAAAAGTTTGCTTAGAATTCCTTTAACAAGTCAAGATTTGAAAGATAGTAGTTTAAATGTTAAAAGTTTTGTTTGACCTTCTGGCACAAAGAATTGGGTTCAGAACGCAGAGGGGCAATTGCTTACATCCACGGTTGAGTTGTACTGTATTGAAGTCAGAATGTAAACAATTGTATTTTAAGCTGTGCAATATTTTTTGTATTTGTCTTAAAACTTTGGGAAAGCTGCTCTTTAATTCATAAAACCTAGATCACACCTCGGATGTTCCATTATTTTTTACAATTGGTTGTCAGCAAAAAATTAACTAGAAAGGGTGTGATGCTGACAGTAGCATAGCACATTTAAGGGAGTATTACCTACATACTTTGACATTTCAGCCAAAATTATTCTCATAAGGCTAATAGAAATGCTCCTGTCATTGAAATAATTACTGTCTGTGAACATAGTTTGCAATATTTGAAGCCTGCATATCACAGCACTGAAAACCTGATGGTAAAGCTGAAATAATAGTCTGGAAAAGGTACAAAAATGTACAGAAATCCTAGTTACAAACCATATTAATGAAACAGCTATTCAAAAATAATCTTGGGTAATGGAGTAAATGTCCCTATAAAGGTTCAATTTGTAAAAATAAATTCAGAAAACCTATTCTTTTAAAAGTGGACATGGAAGTACTATTTTGGTGTGCAGTCTTTTAGACAACGGATTATTTTTATGTATGTTAATTTATATATGGGTGCAACCTTGACGTCTACAGAATGGTGGAACCTGACATTAAACTTTTCATTTAGTAAAAACTACTACAGTTAATCTAAGAAATAATTTATTGGATACCTTGTATGTAGTGGATGAATGTATTGGAAAATATTGTACTGGATGTATTGGAAGCTTGGAAAAGAAACTCCTCCTGGGGCCATGATTTTTGTATCTCGGAACAGGTCATTCTAGAGAAGTAGTTGCATGCGCTTGGATTTTTTTTCTCCTTGGGATTATTCATAACAGAGAGAGATTTAGAAAAGCCAAATGTTGACTGTGAAAGTGGCAGCTCAGGTGAGACCTTTCAGTCAGGTCAGTAATTATTTACTCTATTTTGTACTTGAACTCTACAGTATAAATATGGTCAAAGAGGAAGGGTGGGGGGAGTTCTATCGGTACTGTTTTTAAGTTCACATAGTACAGGAATGCAGTGAATAGCTCAGAAAATGGGGTAAAAGATCAAACTTTCCAGACTAGAATAGAAAGGGGGTGTCAAATCTGAGTATGTTTTGTGTAGTTCACAGAATTATTTGTCAGATACTCCAAATTCCTGACCAGACAGAATTGACTGATGAAGGGCTAGTGAAGGTTGCTTCACAGGGGGTTCATATGTTTCTCTCACAGTATTTTTTTTATATGAAAATCGATTAGAACCAAAGAAAATATTAGCTAATTGTATGATAATTTTTAGTGATTTTTAGCATTCTTAATTTATAACCAGCTCAGCTGAATTATCCTCATTTGGCAGTGCTTTGGAGGGAAAAAAGAAAGCAATAGTTGTAACAAGAAGATTGGCATGAGATTTAGAAACTTCATGTAAAGGTTTGTAGTAGTCTAGTTATGTTTTATCTTAAAAGGAATTTTAATATATGTCCTCCAGGGCTTTTTTTGGGGGGAGGGGGAGATGTGGGTTGGTTTTGGTTTGTTGGTTGGTTTTTTCCCAGTTACTTAATGCACCTTTCTTGGGTGCTGACCAGTTTCCCCAGGGAGCAGTTTAAAAAGACTGTCACATGTCACAAGGAATGGGATTTCAGGAAGTTTAAAGCACAGAAGGAAACGGAACCAAAATCAGGCACTGACTGTTCCTTAGAGGCCAGGTGAAGGAAAAATAGCTAGTTCATAGTGATAAGATGGCAACTCAAAATATGGGTTGGTAATGAAGTGGAGAAAATTGATTTAACTTGGCTGGTTTTTGTGTAGGCTTGCAACAAGTACATGAAGGATAGAAGGGTGAGGATGCCTGAGTGCATGGGCAGTGCTTCTTAACAGGATGGGGAAGGAAATTGCCTTTTAAAAGATTAAAATGGCTTGGGGTTGAGTGACTGAGCAGGCTAGGAATCTTCATAGAGAATTGCAGGTGTTTGCACTTGTACCTGAGAGGAAGATAATATTTATGGTGCCAGAGAAGGGCATGAGGGGCCTGTGATGGCAAGAGGGGTTAATGCATCCTTGTGGACACATGCAAAAGGCTATAGGGGCAAAGGGCAGCAGTTGTCTTGTGAGCAAGATGAGAATTTCCCATGAGCTATGCAGGTCAGTTCATCACGAAATAGAGCAATTCTGAAGTTTTTCCATAGGACATTAAATTACTTGAGGGGTGTGGGTTTTCTCCCCCTAAAGAAAAAACGTGAAGTTGCCACAGTGCTTTGATGAATCTGCTTTGATCTAATGTTAGTTGGTGAAAGCTGAAGCTAAATTGTGCATCTGTACCTTTGGTGCTCTAAGCCCAGAGAAGATTCCACTGGAAGGCTGTCCTCCTTGGGGAAGCAGACTCTCACTTTCCAGAAAGACTAGAAATAGGTGTAATGATAGACTTTATTTCCAGGAAATACATAGTAGGAGGTATTAGTGAAGGGATAATGAATATTAATAAGGTTAAGGGATGGTGTTAAAAGGGGATTTGTCAAGAAATGTGTCATTAGAAATGGTCCCCTGGGTTACTGCAGAGTTAACACAAATATTCCCAAGACTCTTTTATTCAAATGTTTGGAAGCCAAGGCTGATGAAAATACTCATTCTAGGTTGTAACATGAAAGAGGATTAAACAAATTTGGTTTACTTTTGGTAGCCACTTAGTGCTTCAAGTGTTAACTGATTCACGTTGACTTAGTTTATTTGCCTTAATATTGTATATAGCCAGCATGCAAATAAGGCTGCAGATAACTGATTTAATCCCCCCATTAAAACTTCCTCTCATGAAAGATTACTCTCAGGGTTGTCAGTGCAATAAATTTCCTTACTGCAGTTTCATCAGTTCCCAAGTAACCAGTTGGGAAGAGCTTAGCTGGTGGTTTCTGGTGGGGAAAAATAAAAAGCTACAGGCAGAAGCCAATACATAGTTTCTCATGAGTTGTCAGGCAGTACTTGTAACCCATTAGCTTAGGGCAATCTGAAAATACTATGAAATACTAGAATTTCAAGTAATAAGATAGCATTTGTTTCCTCTTTTGTTTGTACTTTTGCTTTCCATGCAAAACTTCCACGTTTTCATTCCAGGAATGCTTTTTTCAGCAGTCAAGATAATGAGTCTCTTTGATATGCTTGCAGATAAATGTACTGTGTTTCCTTTTGAATTAAAGTAAAGCTGTTCCTAAAATAAAATGCATTTTCCAATGCACTCTGCTGTGTGGATGGCCAATATGTGAGGCAGAGAATAAAAATGGAAGTTATGGTTACTGATATGCCCGTTTGTTCAGGTCACTTATTCCTTGGCTGTGTTTATCCCCTATCTTATCATTAGTGGGGTATGCAGTGCTGCTGGACTTAAGTCCAGACTAAACCATGAGTTATTAGTGAATGACTGGTTGCTTTTGTTTTGATACTACAGTTGTAGTTTTAATACACCAAGACAGAAGGATGCAGGAAGTTGGTGTGTGATTTTTTTGTGAACACCAACAGCACAAGCATGATTGAGCCTGGGAATCCAGGACACAGGAAAACATTTACATTTCATCTGGCCTGTTGGTCTCGTAGTGGCTTCTTAAAGGACAAGAATTGTGTGCTCATCTTGGCAGGAGCCAACACTTACACAGGCCAGGTGAGCTTTTATTCCAAAAACCAAGTAAAAGCGGTTTTAGCTAATATGCAGTTGTAGACTGGTCAGTTGTTTATTACCTGTTATTAACATTCATGCAAGTGTAATACAAATGACTGACATTTACCAGTTTACCAATTTGAAACATTATCTAGACTTTATCTGCATTTCTGTCATCTTGTAACTCAGTATTGCTTTCAAGTGTGTTTGCAAATCTTGATTCCCAATTAAACTCCTACCAAGCAGCAGTGCTTGTGTGGGCTTGTGCTTGCTCACCCATAAAGATGTGTTTGGTAACTTTTTAGAGACAGGTTTTTCGTGATTATGGTCAAGGGAGTGTATAGGGATGCTGGGGAGGGGCTCTTCATTAGGGACTGTAGTGACAGGACAAGGGGTAATGGGTTCAAACTTAAACAGGAGAGGTTTAGATTGGATATAAGGAAGAAATTCTTTCCTGTTAGGGTGGTGAGGCGCTGGAATGGGTTGCCCAGGGAGGTTGTGAGTGCTCCATCCCTGGCAGTGTTCAAGGCCAGGTTGGATGAAGCCTTGGGTGGCACGGTTTAGTGTGGGGTGTCCCTGCTTATGGCAGGGGCGTTGGAACTAGATGATCTTAAGGTCCTTTCGAACCCTAACTATTCTATGATTCTATAAGGAGTGCTGGAGAGTGCCTGGCAAGGTTATAACACTGCTCTGCTGATGTACAGTCAGATTGGCTCAGGGCAGAGCCATGCAATGATCAGATATGGTGCAAGAGGCCCGATGCCCATTGTGTGTGAATTGCTCTTCAAAAGCACATGGAATTGAGAGAAGAATGAGCAGTGCCAGATCTTTATTTCCAAGATCTTTCCAGCTTGTACTTTAAAAGACTGTTAAATCTTTTCTACCAATTGTTCAAGCACTCATCTTCATTTGCCTACCATAAAGCAAGCTGATCTTTTAACAACTGTTACGCTTCCTAACTTCACTCTTGCATAGGGTATTCATGAGAGTCTTTGCAGCACTTCAGTAAAGAAAATTAATGTTTTGTTTTGCACACCTTTATATGATATAGAAACTTTATAGTGCCATATGTCCCCTGTAGAGTAGGAGACATGTCTTTAGTCTTGCAGTACAGCTTTTGTACCTGCTGGATGCTCTCACTCAACATCATCCTTCTGTGCTAAGTGTTCTAGCACTGCTGTAAGCAAAAAGCTTTACTCCTGTGCAGTAGTTCCTGTGTCTACCAAAGTATCACCCTGATTACTGAAGGCTGCTTGTGATTTATTGCTTGTTACCTCCCTTCCAAAAGAATACTATGGAGTATTTTTCCATAACACCACAGTGAAAACTTATTCATTCCTTCCTATCTTGCTGACAAAAGCAACATGGAAATGCCAAATGTTAATTTGAAGCTGAGTTACTGTTGTTGTAGACAGTCCTTGGATAAAGGGAAAATAATTATGCCCTGGATCTTTATATTTACTTTTAATTCTTAACCATAGTCTTAGTGTTACAGAGCAGGCTTCTTTTCCAAGTTAATGGATTTATTATTGCAAAGGTTAATGTTTGATGCCAGTGCCTGCCAGTGAAGGGATGTTACAAATCTGTCCTCCGGTGTGTTGCAATGCAAGCTTTGACGCCAGAGGCATGCTGTCACGCTGTAGGCTCCCATGCACACCCACGTTTACAGAGCCCCAGAAAATCGGCTGTGGTCTGTGTGCCCACCTCTGGCCCCTTGCTGAGACACCGAGTCTTTCCAGGGGTGGTTGTACCTCCTACTCACTGACGAGCCCACCCTGGAGTCTGCTACCAATTTGGATGTGTACATGGAAGTACAGCTGCTCTGCCCCCTCCCCTTGCTGCCCCTTGGACACATGTGCCCTGTGACTGTGGTTCCAAGTGCAGCTGCTGGCGCTGAGACACTCACTGCTGACACCACAGGCATGTGGCTTCTGTCACTCGTGACCTGGCGTGGGCTGCTGATGCCTAACTCGCTTGCCCCATGACCACCAGTTGCTGGCATCAGGACCCTCCTATGATCTAAACACCGTAACATAGCAGATGTTCTCAGGTTGCATGTACCCTTATGCAGGTAATATACATGACCACAGCTGTTCATTCACAAACCAGAAATTTGGGCTTTTTCTTTCTGTAAAGAGCCTTGTTTGAGCCAACCTGCACGGCTATCGAATATTAACATTTGCCCTTCTTGAATTTTCTACAGTGCTGTCTAGATGCTTAATAACAATACTTAAATAAAATGATTTATTGAAATATATGATGGGTTCTACCTAGACAGTAGGTGGAAGAAATGCTGGAGCAGAACCAGTTGTGATGAAACAGCATGGGTGTGATAATAACTGCATGAATTAAGCTTATGTAATGGTCTAGGGTGAAGGGAAGTTTTGGTATGACCCATTAAGTTTGTAGGACCTTTTCAAATACATTTTACTTACTAGTTACATCTTGTCTTTANGACAGTAATAAGGATTGTGTACATAAAGGTAGGTGGAAGAAATGCTGGAGCAGAACCAGTTGTGATGAAACAGCATGGGTGTGATAATAACTGCATGAATTAAGCTTATGTAATGGTCTAGGGTGAAGGGAAGTTTTGGTATGACCCATTAAGTTTGTAGGACCTTTTCAAATACATTTTACTTACTAGTTACATCTTGTCTTTACAGATATACTTTCAGTATACTGGAAATACATAATGAATAGATAACAAATATGTTTTGTATCAGAAGAGGAATTTGACAGAAAATATTGTGGTTTGTTTGGATTCTCAGGGTAACAGCTTCTTTGCTTGTCTTCTATGTATTTTCAGGCTTAAAAGGACAAAAAAGATCAGGAACAAAACATTTGGGAATGCAAGTCCCCCTGAGAAGCTTGTAAAAAGAACTGAAGGCTGAGAATAACAAACTGCTACCCAGACCGGCTGGGCTCAGGAGCACAGGGTGACTGATAGCTGGTGAAGCATGCAGGTATTCCAGCATAAGCACAGCTACAGATAGCAAGTAGATTCTGACTTCCTAAAGCAAGCTTGCAAGTAGTGGGCATCATGGCCAGATTCCTTAACCTCTCTGGTCATTGGAGCCTGATGTTTTCCCTTGTCATCTTCACTATTTGCTACTCACACACACCTCTGTCAGTACTGCCCTGACAAGACCCTCCAGGGGTTTTTGAGCTTGGGTAAACTGGCAATATGTCAGTTAGTTAGAGGTCCACAATATAGTATCAAACCTCTCATGAGTTCAAATATCAGACTATTCTGTCTGCTTCTAACTCCATGGTAGTTAAGCATTCAAACTTTCGTTTGCTCTGTAATAACTCCAGGTCTGGAGCTTCTGCCAAGAGAAAACAGTGTGGTGTCAGTCTTTCAGATCTAATATTGTTTTTCTGTTTGGTAAACTGATGGGGAGTACTCCATCTCTGGGAGTGTTCAAGGCCAGGTTGGATGAAGCCTTGGGTGGCATGGTTTAGTGTGAGGTGTCCCTTCTTATGGCAGGGGGGTTGGAACTAGATGATCTTAAGGTCCCTTCCAACCCTAACTATTCTGTGATTCTATGGGCAACACAGGGACTTAATTCTGATGGGAATGCTGACACCGCTTGGGGTGTGTGGCCAAGCGTGGTAGTTCAAGTGCCTCGTTCAGCCCCTCCATCTGGAAGCCTGGAGGTAAGAATCGCCTCTATCTAACACCTCTAGGTGCAGAGGTGCACGGGTCAAGGCCCAGGTGAGTGTGGTGTGAGCCTGGACTATGCCCTGAGGGAAGGTGCCAGCAATAGGACGGGGGAGTCACAGGGAGGGCCTGTTGTCACTCGTGGCTGACTGCTGTCCCAGCCACTGTGGGAACTGAGGGGAGAGAAGGTTCCAGAAGTCCAGGACCTGGAGCCAATACACAGGGGAACCTGTGTGCCTCTGTGAGGGTGTCCACACAGAGACTGGCGCTGGCAGGCCCAGCACTGTACCCAGGACAGGTGATTTCCCAACGTGACCCCTCCTCCCCACTTCTTCCTCCCATTTTTTCTCTTAAAGCTGCAAAGCTACAAAAGCCCTACCTTGACTTCTCACAAGGCCACATAGCTCAGGTGGAGTGTAACTGTGAGAAGGTGGAGGTTTACAGAATATTAGTTCCTTTAAAGTTGGTGTCTATGTACAGAATGTCTTATCTCACCTTCATCCACACTGAGGGGATTTGCAAATTGAAGCCGTTCTCCTCACAGGTGGGACTTGACAAGAGGCAGAGGTATTTTCACAGCAGTGTCACTTGATTTAGTCCAGTGCAGAGTACTGCGAGTGGCTTTTCAGACTAAAACTTAGCTTTTGGACTAATTGTAGGGTTTTGCCTGACACACTGGGGGGGAGGGGGGGAGAGGGGGAAGTTTTCTGCCTAAAGTGGAACATTGATACTTACTAAATCACCTGCTGACGTACTCACTGACTCCTCTTTCTGCAGGAGTGAAATACGGCAGAGCACAAATTCACTGGCCCTGACTACGGATGTGCAGGAAGTGTCTTTTCCATCTACTGCTTCTCCAATACTTGTGAGTTGTTTCCTGCTTTCCTGGTGAAAATGTCATTGAACTGGCCATGAATGGGAATTCAGGAAATTCAATGATGCTTTTGCCATCCCTTGGCTGTCTATTCAATAAAGTGGATGCTGTTTTTCTCAGAAGAACTTTGTTTTTCATGTGGAAGAGGGAGCTAAAAATTGCCTGTGTTTTAGGTAGTGTCCTTCCTAAAAGTGAAAGTTTTTTTAGCTCTCCTTGCAACAGAGTGTGTAGTTTCACATGCGTATCAGCTAGCATAGCAGCTTAACTGCCACAAAATGGAGATAGACATTCCACCTTCTTCTGTGTCCTTCCTTGTGCCAGCTTTTATGCTTGCTAGCTCTCTCTGCAAGTGAGTTTAACTTGCTAACCTGGCTACTGTGGCCAGGGGTGTGTGTGTTGTCTGTTTGACACTTTAATTGAAGATCTGGGTGATGGGGCAGTCCACCCTCAGTAAGAAGTGTGACCCTGAAGCAAACAAGGCTCACAATGCTCTGGGCCACACAAGGAGGAGGCACAGCTGGTGAGCCCTCATCTTAAGTGCTGTGTCCAGGTCTGGGCTCCCCAGAGGTAGGGGGAGATAGAGGAGAGATAGGGAGGCACTGGAGAGAACGCAGCAAAGGACTACNTCTTAAGTGCTGTGTCCAGGTCTGGGCTCCCCAGAGGTAGGGGGAGATAGAGGAGAGATAGGGAGGCACTGGAGAGAACGCAGCAAAGGACTACAGTGGTGGCTGGAGGGATTGGAGCACCTGTTCTGTGAGGCAAGGCTGGGACAGCTGGCAGTGTTCAACCTGCAGAAGAGAAGGCTCAGGGTGGATCTCACCAATGCATATCAATACCTGAAAGGAGAGGGTGTAGAAGATGGTGCCAGGCACTTTGCAGTGGTGCTGAGTGGCAGGACCAGAGGTACTGGGCACACAGTAGAAGGTGGGAGGCTCAGTCTGAGCATCAGAAAAAACTTGACAATGACCAAGCACTGGCACAGGCTGCCCAGACAGGTTGTGGAATCTCCATACTTAGAGATGGATGTTCAAAAGCCATTTAGATGTGGTCTTGAGCAGACTGCTCTAGGTGACCCTGCCTGAACAGGGTGTTATACCACATGACCTCTGAAGGTCCCTTCCAACCTCAGCCATCCTGTGCTGCTGGAAGGCCTTTCTCTTCCTCGAATGCGAATACAAGAGAGACTTGGAATTGCCTCTGGTACCTTCCACTGCTTACGTCTGCATGAACTCATT